>BMAO01003284.1:0-232916 GCA_019973975.1 Trichonephila clavata | reverse complement strand
TGTCTGCAGTGCCGGTTTAAGCTCATTTCGATGCCTGGGAGTAGAAGATCCACAGATACTCTTGGCACTGGAGAAGCCTAATTTATAACTAGAAAACCTGTTTAAGTCCAGCCTATCCGGGCTCTTCCGGCCCAGGGCCCGCCCCAAGTGCCCAATGGATAAACCGATACTGACTGGTATTTTCTAACATTGAACATTTTCAATTCCCTGGTCAAGTCTGACTAAATTTTAATATAATAGATGCTGCAGTTTCTTTGCGCAATACATTTTACACATATCAAAGTCAGAATTAAAGTTAATTCGGAATATATCCATTTTAGTTAAATATGTAAATAACATTTTTAAGTAGTAAAATTTTTATAAAATTCTTTTAGTACTATAGTTAAAATTTTGATTCGGTCTAGTTTATTTTTAAATAAGAAAATAAAGTATTCACACAAAATAATAAACCACTGATTAATCTTTTAAAAACACTTTCTTTTAAAAAATAAATTTTCTAAATATGTAAATGGTGTTTTCATTAGTTCACGACAAACACTGGTCCGAAGTCTCTAGGAAAGAAGAGAAAGGTACAAAAAAAGGGGGGGAAGAGGGTAGGAAACTTTTATTGCTCTGGGGGTAATAAAACAGAAAAAAGAGCTGAAGAAACTGCAGGGTGTGTGTGGGGGGGAGTCCTCTCTTTTGGTGATACTTGAAAAGTCTTCTGATGGGGTTTTGCGTAGAACCGGGATGGCCAACCCAAATGACCTTGCAGGTCACTTCGGAAAAACATTACAATTCAGCGGGCCACATATAAAAATATATATCTCTATGATAGATTTGGATTTATTACAAGCATTTATTGGAGTAAAAATTTAAAACAGAACGAATTATTATTGTTTTCATTATTTTTATATGTATACAAACAAATATATTATAATAATGAAAATGCAATGAATCAAACAATGTTATTTAAATTTATTTGATTAGTGAGATATTTGTTTCTCAACTCTTTCACCGAGTTTTTGCAATAGATCTCAATGCATATATTTGTACATCGTAATTGATGCTGCAAGTTTTCGTCCGATAAGTTTGAGCTCAATTTCCTGTTAGATTAATTTCATTTTAAAGGGAAACAAGTAATATAAAACAAATTTAAGACAATTCCTACTCTGAATGAATGAATGAATACAAAGTATTTTATCAACGATTGAAAATTTCAACAAGATATATATAGATATATGTATAGGGAGAGAGTGAACTTATAGTAGGAATTGAAAAAAAGCATGATTTGTCCGAATTGTTGTAACAATGCGCACCCGGTTTGGGTAGTTTGGATGAAAAACTGGTTTTCGGCGCCAACTTTTGTTATTGTTTTGTTTTAGCATTTTCAATGTTACAATAATGGAGACAAATCTAAGTTGGAGTCGAAAACCGGTAACTAATTTATTTAATTAATTGGTAATTAATAGATAAATATTTGAAAAAACTGTATTAGCATCAAGTGTCATCCACTACATAAAACAATACTATTATTTTGTTGCCAAATATGCGTTAAAATTAAATAATCTTATGGTTATCCAACGGCATCAATGTTAAATTTATGTTATTGTATATTAAAATTAATAATTGTATGTGATTTAAAAATTGTATTTTAATCTATATGTATATGAGCATAAAATATATCATACTTTTATCAATGTTGATATATTTCAGAATTTGTACTGAGAAACGTTGGGGAAAAGAATTGTAATATTTTTTCTTTTGTTTGTACTTTCTTCAATTAAAAATTGTTTAAATATTTTTCAGATACACGTGATGCTATTGTACCGCTATTTATAATTAAAAGTAATGTAATGAAGTTATTATTTGCGCATTTTGTTTGAAAAATATTTAATTATATTTTATTCGTAAGAATTGGTCTTAGAAGAAAATTGAGAACTCTTTGTTGATTTTCTATGCGGACTCGAAATATTCTTTTTGTGAGGAAAGATTTTTTACTTACTTAGATAACTAGAACCAAAAATGGAGAGCAATGTGCATACAATTTTCTCTTTTGAAGCAATTAAACCTCTCCAGCAATGGCATTCAATAAATTACAAAAAAGCTGTAAATTTATCTTTGGAGTTACCTTTCCGATTTTTTCGACATTTCGTAATTGTCCATAATTTTGGAGATCAATTTCAAATAAGATCCATTACAAATTTATCAACTTCCATCCTCTCAAAAATTGACACATTTGTTGAGTAGTGCAAAGTGCCACTGAGAATTGTGCCGCGTGCCACATGTGAAATAGGTTGCCAACCCCTTTTCTATCGCATGAATGTAAAATTGTATCATATTGTTTGTTCATTTAATACAGCATATTAAAACGTGAAATTAAGTTTTTCATTGCTTTAAATCCACCCATTCTTCCTTTGAAAATCATTTATTCAGAAAAAATTAAACAGTTTCGTTCTCTACATCAATTATCTAGAGCATTGATCTTCAAACTGTGTTCCACAGAACCTTGGGATTCCACGAGTCACAATAAAAAAAATCGAAAAGAAAAATTATAAATGTTTATGCAAAACGGATTCAAGTTTTCATGAAATTCGTATAACCACAATTATCTAAAAATGGTCTCATACATTAAAATTAAAAATTTTATTTATACATAACTTTGTTGTGAAAAACTTTTTAAACTTTTATTGTTTTATAATAAAAATGAGTTTAAAACTTTCTTTCTCTATCTATTAGATTATGAATATACTATTGTTTGCTATCCCGAGTTCCACAAAGTAATTTTATACTAGTTAGTATAATATTCTGAAACCTTTTACATTTGTGGGGAGGGGGGAACACCTATAATGAAGAAGATGGAACAATTTATCGACATATCAAGAGATTCAATGCTAAAATTTAAATTTAAGCTAGAACACCAAAATTTTAGCTTGTCAATTCTTGCAAAATACGCAGAATTTCTCACATAGCTGTGAACATTTTAATGCCATTCACAAAAATGTAATTAGTAAGTGAAAAATATTTCTCAACGCGAGTGTCTACAAAAACAAAATATAAAAACGAATTAAACGTGGAATATGAAATGCTACTGCACATAATTTCCAAGGGCCGACAGTTTGTGTAAAAAACGTGAACACATATCTCAGTTACTAAATATGATACATGCGCAGGTGACATTTGGATCACAAATTAATATTATCAATGAATAAATAACATTATACTTACATCATAAAATTTTCTAATAAGAAATAAATTTTTTAAAATTTTCTTTTCATATAACATTAAAAATATGTTTATCTATATATTTTAAATATTATTTTAAGATATATTCTTCTAAGTGTCAAATGGGATTCCCCAAAAACCAGTGCCGAATTACTCATTAGGTGGAGTGGGTGATTGCCTATGGGCCCCACTCTTTTTAAGGGTCCCAAAAATAAAAAAAACCCAAATATTTAGCTATTTTTTGCTGCAAGAAATAGTTTTTATTACAGATTCTAATAAATAATTAGTGTTTAGTTACATATTTTTTAATTCGCTGATTATCTGTTATTTTATTTGTGCAATGAAATATATTGCTAAAATGTTGTGTAATAAGATTATTAGGCTACAGGGCCCGAGAACTGGACTGCCTAGGGGTCTCCATGTCGTTTTATCCAACACTGCGGAAAACATCTTACAGTTTTAAGGGTTCCGTGAGTCGAAAAGTTTGACCACTGTCCAGAAATAACTCTTCAATGAACAAGATTCACTGCTGTTTTACCCCCTCCCTCCCCTGAAAAAGAACTACCAATTTTACGATTGTGACCCACCCCTATTTCTTAGCGAGCGTCGGCTTTCTCTGAGGGGAGAATTTTGTTGAGAGGAGTACCCGAGAGAGAAATTTATTGCCCATCTTGGGAATCTTCAGAAAAATATTTGTGCCAAACATTTCGCAAAAGCCAACGCCATCTAGATGTCATGTAAGATGTTAAACAACTGACGGCCTTCCCCTTAAGAGTTCTCCTGCCAGTAATGTTTATGATACTGCAGCATTTATATTTTAAAATTCCAATATCTGTTAATTTCATTCATCTACGGAATTCAGATGATTTCTGACTGGGTAGAGAATTATAAAACTTCATACGCAGTGTGACTGATTCTTAGTTTCGGCCATTTTTTTAACAAGCTATTTGTTTTGAATTAATATTTCATAATCACTGTGGGACTGACTACATTACTTCCATAGCTCCTCTTGGATTAATTTCGGGGTCGCTATGGACCTCGAAATTGTAGCCAAAACTATTTTGATTATTGTACAGCTGCCTGCTTAAGGACAGATATTCCATATTAGTGGGGAACCTATCCCTCATTAAAGTGTGTTTAAGTGTCTGTGATGCACTCTTTGCATGATTTGTACAACTATGTGTTCGGATTAACAAATGCATGTTCCAACAATGCTTTTTCTGTACTTTCTTTGTTACAAACAAATCTTAAACATTGGGTATAATGTTCGGGCGATACCATATCTGTAAGTATGACATTCGATTTTCACGGTACACATAAATTTGGTCTTCGGCCTTAGATTTCATCTACCGCAGCAATTTTTAAGCTTAAGGTATTACTTATAGAAAAAACAATTTAAAACAAAACCTTGTTATATTTTGCCATTAGTTAGTTAAAGAGTTTACAGAAATATTGAAATACATTTTATTTCTTTTTCAGGGGGACTTCGGAAAAGGCGTCAGTATTTTTGTTTGACTTGATTGGAATAACCATAATCCTACATCACTCGGTTCTCATTAAAACTGGCTACAGTGAAAGTCTGTACTTGAATCATTTGTATTGACAACAATGGCAGTACACACCGTAATGACGCTCGAGCGTCTTTGTCTTGTGCCAGTGGCAATCTCTGTTTGCAGCAGTTCTGTAGTCAGAGAACTCGAGAAAACTATTGTGTCCTCTTTTCTGGACAGCGATGAGTGGAAGTCGCTTATATGTAAAAAACTATCCCGTTACTTGGTATTGCCATTGTCTAAGCGGCTGACCTATTGCATCAAGCCCATATGCTTTGAAATAACGATGTGGAAGACCAATCATTTTGAAATTTTGGGAAGTAGCGTTCATAATCCCATTGACTTTTTTTGGGATAGCATGGGCACGATCGATCATCTCAAAACTGCCAAGAGATTGGTCCACTGCCACGATTTGACCCTACCGCAACGCTTTGCTATAGCATGCCATTACTGCATGGTGACGGAGGCACAAAGACTGTGGAATAAAGCATCGGAATCGGAGAAGAATTTCCTGATGAAACTAGCTAAGCCTAAAGAAGAGGTTTACTATAAAAGCCCGAAAGAAATTCACACGCGAATAACACAAGGAAATGCTGTTTTGAGGTTTTGGATCGATTGGCTGCAAGAGGGCACTAAAAATGAGCACGACTGTGAATATTTTCACTCTACGTTACTTTGGAACAGATATATACCGGTGTTAAGCCACTTAGTTCAAACACTAACTTCTGAGGAAGCAGTGGGCTTTTTTTCTTGTAGAATGAAATGGAATTACCGAATCAACAATAACGAACGCTTTTTTCTCTCAAATTTAAGACTCGTAGACAGAACAGAGCTTTTTAAAACACAGCCGTTCGAGATTTTGGTTATGCACCTTCAATGGCCGCTGCAAATCGAATTCATAAGAATGGCCGATTGTCTTTGGTCGCATTTAACCAAAAGAAACTTTCTGGACATGCTGTTTGTTATTGTGTGCGAAAAAATTAATAAGCAATGGAAAGATTATGATTATTTCGAACTAATCAGAGAATTTTGGCATCGGAGTCCAGAAAACTTCAAACAGTATGTTGTCCAAAGCAATTATTTCCCATGTTTTGAAATTTATTTATGAAATTTTATTGTTATTTTATTTATAATGTACTGTGCAAAAAATTCAAAACCATCATTTCATAATAAAACTAATTTTAGTAAGAAAATCAATATTATACTAATTGCATTTCGAAAATCTAAGAATAATTAGCACGAAACCCAATACGTGCCCTTAATACATTCTTCTGCCAATTTTAAAATTATGTGTTTTTTAATGAGTTTGGAAAAATTCCTAATTTGTTAGAAATTAAAATGCTTTTGAGAGTACAAGTGCCTTCGAAACATTTTTATGAATTAGTCCATTGGAATTTGTGTCAACAAGACACAAAATCCAAATGTTACAATGACATGATAATTTAATATTTATGAAGTTATAAAAATATCATTAGGGAGTTTTTGATGTATTATGAAGTGGTGTTTTCAATAGATATTTTTATTGCAGGTGTGCAAAAAAAAATTTACTTTGTTTTTTATTACAAAAAAAATTTTAATTACATGAAACTTTATTAACAATAATATTTCATCGATTTAATTGCACATAATAAAGTGAACTTATTTTCTGCAATTCACTATCAAGAGTAAAGCAAGTTTATAGTGCACAATTTTACTTGGACATCTTACGAGAAACTTACATTTGTAGTTCTTAACAGTAAATTAACCTGAATGGTAAATGAAATAATAATCAGCATTTAATAAAAGTCTCATTCTTCACTGTTGCATCGAATTTTTTTTTATCATGCTGGCCAGTGATTCCAACTGTAGATTTACTTGTAGTGATTGCTACTCAGTTTTGTATAATTAGTGATAAATGCAAGACATATGACCACAGAATATCTTCCAAATCGACATTTTACATTATCTGAGAAATAAATTTTAAAACAAATCGTCTACTAAAATATTAATATTTGAAAAATAAGAATTGTATTTTTAAACTATAATGCGTACACAAAATAATTAATAATTATGTTCATTTTAATAATATTTTTAAATATGCAAAAAATGTTTTTCGTTTTAAATTAAACTAGTTGCCAAAGAGGTAAGAGTTAAATTTCCTCTACACACTCCCTCCCTAGCGGCGGCGATACTGGACATAATCTTTGAGATAATCAGGGAATTTAACAGATCTACCAGACCTCGTTACTTGTAAATTTTTTCTTTCAGGGTCCACTGTTGAGTTCAGTTTTTAATCTTTGGCGAAAGATCCATGTTTTAAGTGATCAGTAGAAATTGTCTCAATTAAACCATCAATATCAAAGAATTTTCCTTTATGGAGTTTAACGGCATAAGGTCCACCTTTAGCTCTAAGGGGTCTCGGTACCACACTTTAGCCTCTCCCGCGAGGGATACTATTTGGCCAGTGGAAAGGGTATGCGCGGCGGAAGAGTTGCGTGCGTCGCCGGTTACGGCTTTGAAGTACGTTCTGCCGAAAGCATCCCAGAGGTTGAGGGCCTTGGTAGCGGATGGCTAGGCAGCGGGGACTCGTTCATATCGAGAAATCCTTGGCCTTGGACCGTGCCCGGCAGCACGTTATGGGGGTTTCCCCGCCGTCTAGCTTTGAAGAATCCTCCGGCGGTTACACTTGGCACGCTAGGAAAGTGTGGGAATTCGGGGTCTGGGCGAAAGCCCCGATGGAACTGGAAGAATCCGTGTTGCCAAATAATGACAACTAAAGAGAATATCGTTTTGCCATTCCGATATTGGAAACATCGTCTGTTATTTACTCGTCACCTGTTGATGTGGCCAACTTAATTAATCAAACATTTGCTAGTGTGTCCAGCTCCGACTTTATATAGCCCTGTATTTCAGGCGACTAAGAGTCGTTTAGAGCGAACACCTATTAACTTCAGATGTCGACAGCCTTTACCATACTACTGTGACTTTGGCATGTGGGAATTGAAGAGGGATTTGTCATCAGCCCATAATACTAGTCCAGGTCCTGATGGAACATCCTATGAATTGCTTCGCCATTTGAACAAGGATTCACTAGTAAGACTCCTGTACCTATTCAATCGAATATGGAGGGAGCAGGTGTATCCTACACAATGGCAGGAGGCCCTAGTCATTCCCATCCTAAACCTGGAAAAGACCCAAAGAACCCTCTCAGCTATCGACCGATAGCACTCAAGAGCTGCCTTTGTAAGACACTAGAACGTATGTTCAATGCCCGTCTCGTGTATCAACTAGAGAAGAACCGATGCATTCCTCTGTTTCAGAGTGGCTTCCGAAAGGGAAGGTCAACACTTGACACTATTATAATCCTGGAAAACAAAATAAGAAACGCTTTTGTTCGGAGGAATCATTTGGCTTCTATCTTCTTCGAAATAGAAAAGGCATATGATCGTACTTGGCGCTATGGGATTCTTCGCTCTCTACATGATTACGGTTTTAGAGACAATTTGCCTATTTTTATACAGAATTTTTTATTTAGATGCACTTTTAGAATAAGACTGTGTGTGGGTGGGTGGCACTCTCTCTTCTTTTTACTCAAGGGTGTGCCTCAGGGGAGTATTTTAAGTGTCACCCTTTTTATATGTCACATTTCACCCATTTTAAATATTTTATCGCCCTCTATACAGGCATCTTTATACGTTGACGACCTCCAAATAAGTTGTGAAGGCTCGGACATGCGGCATGTTGAGCGGCAGTTACAAACTGCCGTCAATAATATTATTAAATGGTGCGGCACGAACGGTCACGGTATTTCTGTGAGCAAGAGTTGCTGCGTTAACTTTTGCCGCAAACGGGGTATCCATCTCGACCCTGAAATTCGCATCCATGATGTACAAATTCCAGTGGTCCCCGACGTACGGTTTCTAGGAGCTATTTTCGATCGCCGGCTCACTTTCTTTCCGCATATCTTACATTTGCGGAAGAAGTGTGAAAAATCCCTCAACCTCTTGAAGGTGTTGTCCAACACCTCTTAGGGGGCGGATTGCACATCACTGCTCCGGGTATACCATTCGATTGTACTTTCTCGAATGGATTATGGATGTGTTGTATACATATCGGCGTGCTACTCTGCTCTGAAAAAACTTGACCTTGTCCAACATATGGCATTGAGAATTTGCCCTGGTGAGTTTCGCACATCGCCAGTGCAGAGTCTCTACGTCGACTCAAACCAGCTTCCTCTGGATTTACGACGGAGGAAGCATTCGCTTACTTTTTATTTTAAGGTTTTGCCCGTGCTTTCTTATCCTTTAAAAAGCGTGTACAGGAGTACCAGCATGAAGACTCTATGATGCCTGGCTATCTAACATCCGGCCATTTATTGGATAGGATGAAGCTCATGCTCTCCGATCTCGACCTACCTAACGTGGACATCCAGCAACGAAACCTTTGGCGATTCCCACCTTGGAATTTGCCACGTTTGCACTATATAAACCCTTTTGCCTCGCACATTAAAACCACTGTCCCATCTGTTGTCTTCCAGCGCCTTTTCGCTTACCATCGCAGTCGGTATAGTGCATATTCGCCCATCTATACAGATGGTTCGAAACGTGCGGACTACGTTGGCTGTGGAGTGGTTATTGAAAATATGCACGGTTATAAGCTCGATACTTCTTGCAGCATTTTCACTGCAGAAGCTTTCGCCATTTACAGTAAACTTCAATTAATCAACTCCAGTATGCCTCGTAAATACTGCATCTATACTGACAGCATGAGTGTCTTGGAAGCGCTTGGAAACTATAACGATCCGTCTGATACAGTGGTATGTACTATACTCGACCTCACTAGTCGATTATACAGCAAGGGCTTCGATATAGAATTTTGCTGGCTTCCAAGCCACGTAGGTATCATTGGCAACGAGCAGGCGGACAACGCGGCTCGGTCAGCGACGACCTTTTTGCAGCTAGAAGTTCCGCTTTCGGACATGAAGCGCGTCATCAGGCATCATATTTTTACGATCTGGCAGGAATTATGGAGTCAGCAGTTGGATAACAAACTTCACTCTGTGAAACCTGTCATAGGAGCAAGGCCTGTAATGCCAATGCGAAGGACTGATGTCAAATTGACTTGACTTCGATTAGTCATACTCGCTTCACACACAGGCATTTGTTTTTTAGGAAGAGGCTCCTCAATGTCCTTCATGTAAGGTCTTTTACTCTGTGTGTCACATTTTGATAGATTGTCCAGTTTTTAATCATCATCGCATCACTTTTTTTCATACTTCTAATTTATCCTTGTCTGACTTGGTGGGAGAAGCTCCTCACCAAAATCTGTTTGCTTTTATTTTTAAAGTTGGATTTTTATATTTAATTTAAATAATTTTGTCACACTATTTTAACTTTTAAACTTTATATATGTGTGCATGCAGGCATGCACTAATAAATTTATATTCCGATATTTTATATTTTATAAGTTATATTTAAAACAATGTGAATATTTTAACAAACTTGTGGCGCAGTATAGCCAAGTCTGGCTCTTGCGCCATAAAACCCAACACTCACTCACTCCCCCAACAACAAACGCCTTTACGTAAAGCGAGTATGACCAATGCGAAGATGAGTAAACTTGACATCAGTTCTTCAAATTGGCATCACAGGCAATGCTCCTATGACAGTTTTCAGAGTGCAGTTTGTTATCCAATTGCGGACTCCATGATTCCTGCCAAATCGTAAAAATATGATGCAGGATGACACGCTTCATATCTGATAGCGGAACTGCTAACGGAAGATGGGTCGTCGCCGATCGAGCCGCACTGTCCGCTTGTTTGTTGCTAATGATATCTATGTGGCTTGGAAGCCAGCAAAATGCTATATCAAAACCCTTGCTAAAAAGTCGACACGTGATGTCAAGTACATTATATACCACTGGATGACACCCACTGTTGTAATGTTCAAGCTTTTCTAATACACTCATGCTATCAGTATAGATGCAGTATTTACGAGACGTACTGGAGTCAATTAATTGAAGAGCACGGTAAATGGCGATAGCTTCGGCAGTTAAAACACTGCAAGAAGTGACGAGCCGATAACCCAGCATGTTATCTTTAATCACGACGCCACACCTAACATAACCTGCACGTTTCGAACCATCTGTATAGAGAGCCGAATAACCACTATACTGACTGCGATGGTAAGTAAAGATGCGCTGAAAAACAATAGGTGCTACGGGGGATTTACTGTAAGAAGCAAAAGGGTTGATAAAACGGAAACGAGGCGTATCCCAAGGTTGGAATTGCAAAACGTTTCTTTCCTGGATACCCACGTTAGGTAGGGCGAGTTCGGATACAAGAAGCTTCATCATATCCATAAATGGCCGGAAGTTAGATGGTCTTGCATCATAAAGTCTCTTCATGCTGGTACTCATGTACACGTTTTTTAAAGGATGGGAAGGTAGGGACAAGACCTTTAAATAATGGGCAAGAGACAGCTTCCTCCGTCGAAGATTGAGAGGAAGCTGGTTAGAATCAACGTAGAGACTCTGCACTGTTGATGTACGAAACGCACCAGAGCAGATTCTCAATGCCATATGGTGGACAGGGTCAAGTGTTTTCAGAGCAGAAATGCACGCCGATCCGTACACAACACATCCGCAGTTGATGCGAGAAAGTACGATTGATTGATTGGTACACTCTGAGTAATGATGTTTGATCCGCCCCCAAGAGGTATTGGACAACACCTTCAAGAGGCTTAGAGACTTTACACATTTCTTCTGCAAATGTAAGATAAGCGGAAGGAAAGTGAGTCGGCGGTCGAGAATTACTCTCAGGAATCGTACGTCGGGGACTACGAGAATTTGTCTATCACGCATATGTATTTTGGGGTCGGAAGGAATACTCCGTTTGCGGTAAAAGTGCACGCAGCAACTCCTGCTCGCAGAAATATGACCGTTCGTGTCGCACCATCTAATGATATTATTGACGGCAGTTTATATTTGCCGCTCAATATGTCGCATGTTCGAGCCTTCACAACTGATTTGTAGGTCTCGAACGTTTAAAGATGCCCGTATAGAGGGCGATAAAATATTTAAAATTGGTGAAATATGACATATAAAAAGGGCGACACTCAAAATACTCCCCTGAGGCACACCCTTGAGTAAAAGGAGAAGAGAGAGTACCACACACACAGTCTTATCCTAAAAGCGCGTCTAAATAATAAAATTTTTATAAAAAAAGGCAAATTGCCTCTAAAACCGTAATCATGTAGTGTGCGAAGAATCCCATAGCACCAAGGACGATCATATGCCTTCTCGATATCGAAGAAGATAGAAACCAGATGATTCCTCCAGACAAAAGCGTTTCTGATTTTGCCTTCCAGCATGATATCGAGAGTGGACCTTCCCTTGCGGAAGCCACTGTGAAACAGAGGAATGCATCGGTAATTTTCTAGATGATAAATGAGACGGGCATTGACCATACGTTCTAGTGTCTTACAAAGGCAGACTGTGAGTGCTATCGTTTGATAGCTGAGAGGGTTCTTTGTATCTTTTCCAGGTTTTAGGATGGGAATCACTAGGGCCTCCTGCCATTGAGTACGATACACCTGCTCTCTCCATATTCGATTGAATAGGTATAGGAGTCTTACAAGTGAATCCTTGTTCAAATGGCGAAGCAACTCATAGGATATTCCATCAGGACCTGGACTAGTATTATGTTCCGATGACAAGGCCCTCTTCAATTCCGACATGTCAAAGGCACATTAGTATGGTAAAGGCTGTCGACATCTGAAGTTAATAGGTGTCCGCTCTAAACGACTCTTAGTCGCCTGAAATACAGGGCTATATGAGTCGGAGCTGGACACACTTGCAAATATTTGGCCAATCAAGTTGGCCACATCGACAGGCGACGAGTAAATAGCCGACGATGTTTCCAATATCGGAATTGTAAAATTCCCGATAGAGGCCATTCGTGGCTTTCACCTTTCTCCATAACTGCTGACTTGTAGTGGACGATGTGATTGAAGATATATACTGGATCCAAGATTCTCTCTGACTCTGACGTCCTATTCTACGAGCTAACGCTTTTGCACGTTTGAACGCTAGGAGATTTTCTATGGTGGGGTATCTCCTGAAAATACCCCACGCCCTCCTTTGTTCCTTTTTTGCTTGTTGGCAGGAAGAATTCCACCATGGTTTGCGCAGCTTCCGAATAGAATGAGATGTTTTCGGAATGGCTGTATCGGCAGCATTTCGAATAGCTTCAGTGACGTTAAATACGGCATCATCAACTTCCCTGCTCTGGACCATTGTGCCGGTGATAACCGCTAGCCGTGTGAATTTATCCCAGTCAACTCGATGAAATTGATAAGCGGGAGGGCGAGTGAGTGAGTGCAGTGTTTAATGGCGCAAGAGCCAATTTTGGCTAAACTGCGCCACAAGTTGATTAAGATATTTTAAAAATGTTGATGAATGTGAGTGAGTGAATGTAGGGTTTAATGGCGCAAGAGCTGATTTCGGCTAATCTGCGCCAATCAATCGTTAATATATTAAAAATCATTAAAAATTCTCGCATATAAAAGTTCACACAAATAAACAGCAAACAGGTTTTGGTGGGGCGGACCCCACCAAGTCAAGTAAGGTTAAAATAGTTCAGAAAAAAATATCTTTATATCCAGGTAAAAGTTTTATATAACAAGATTTTGGTGGGGATTACCCTCACCAAGTCTGATAAGTATGATTCAAATAATTTCACTTTCTGTGTTTCGTCGGGTTAATAATCGTTTTTCAGTTTTTTCTTCACTCTTTCTTGGAGTAATAACGTGTAAAAATTTCTCTCGTCTCCAGGTCTCATTCCAGTACTCTTCCGACAAGAATTTTATTGTATCCTTTTTCGGTGTTTCCACCTCTTCTACGTCATACATAATCGTGTGCTCATCTGAGGTGTCTTGAATAGGTGAACTTTTTCTCGGTTTATGGGGTGCCATTTTTATCTCTATTTTTGGTTTTGCAGTGTTAGATATGTTTTTGGTAGGAAGCCTTTTCTTACGATGTTTTGAAGCCTGAGATACAGAAATTGTATCTGTTGATGGTAAGTTATTGGATTCGGAGGTAGTAGCTATGGTACTAGATGTTGTACAGGTGGGAGTTTCAACAACAAAAAAAGAGGGTTGAATAGTTGCTTTGGAAGAGGATTCAATAGGTGAAAACATATTATTGGTGGTGGAAAGTACGTTATTAGATAGAGGAATAAGTGGCTGAGATTCTCTGACATAGTAGCTGCTATTGGAGCCGTGGATGGCAAGAGATCTGGTTGAGCTGAAGACGTAGAGACTGATGGAACAAATAGAGATAAATTTCGTTTCGGAAGTGCAGAAGCTTGTTGAAGTAGTTTTAATGCTGGTCATATAATTTTAGTGATATTTTCATCTGTCTGTGTAGAAGAGGATGTTATTGTTGATTTAACAGCCAGCGAGTATGTCTGTGATGAAGGAGGGCTAATAACTTTCGGGCTTCTAAGTAAGTTATGTTTTTATTAGTTTTAATTTCTTGTCAACAGATGGTTCTAAAAAGAATAATCAAACATCAATAGGAATTTTAATCCCCAAGAAAAAAGTTGACAAAATTACATACTGAAAGAAATGATTTCCATTTTTACAGAGGAAGCTATCGCCATATGGACTGCTTTAAAAAATTGGGTTTCAGAAACAGAAAACTATGTCATCCTGACGGACAGCTTATCAGTTCTAAAAAGTATCCTTAATATTAATAGAAAATCCAGTACGATAATATTAAATTTAAATTCAACGTTACACGAGTGTCTCCAAATAGCTCAATCAATTACATTCATTTGGGTACCAGCTCACAAGGGAATAGAAATTAATGAAGAGGTTGATAAATTAGCTAAAGCCTCTCCAGATCCTTGGATTATTCCTTGGATTACTTGGGAAGATCTACATACATTTTTCAAAAATCAACAGAAAAGCGAAAATGAAGAAATATGGAAAAAGAGTAAGAGACATAAAAATTAGTTATATTTCTCATCTTAAAAAATGGAATAGACAGGCAGAAAAAAATAGAAATACAAAAGTTTTAATTAATAAGCTGCAAACAAATAAATTACCATTAAAATGATATTTATTTCCTGTTTAAACAAACAGATTCTCCTTTGTGTTCAGATTGTCATGTACCAGAAACTAGTGAATATTTTATTTTAACCTGCAACAAATATCAATCGCAACGTAAAATATTGAAATTTTTTATCTCTAGTCATAGTGAATGGTCTTAGTCATCAATAGCGTATTGTGATACAATAGAGCATATTCAAAAAGTCGAAGAATTCTTAAAAACAACCAATAGATTCTAAAATACCAAGTAATAGATTCCAAATATTCTAATTTCACCAACCACAGTTGAAGCATAAGTTAACAAAGCTTACAGTTATACAATATAATCAAAACCTATCCTTGCATCCTATTTGAAGAAAATAATCCAAATAATCATTTCGGAGCATAAGGTGCTAGCCAGAGCTCCAGATGTACAGTAGTATCACTGTACGGAACTGAACTGATGCCAGCTCAGGGGACGTCAACTGACCGTAATTAAAAATAAATACAGAACATTGTTTATCCGAACGTTTATTATCCGAAACTAAGTCCGGATACGTTTTGGTAAACATCTGCGCGGAATATTAGGTCAGTTGGTTTCCAAGTAAGGGGTATATACGTGCTCTTTTGTTGAGTTTTGTTGATGTAGAAACCTGGATGGCATGCGATGCAGAAGACTGTAGATTTCAAATGTTAAATGATGACTAAACTGCGACTTCCGTGCAAGAAGAATTCGACCGCATCTCTAAATACCAATCCCACCCCCATTGAATAGAAAAAAAAATAATTAATTCTTCGTTAACTTTGTTAATTACCTTGTGCATTTGGTAATCGTATTTATTGGTTCAAAAAGATTTTTGTCACAAAAAAAAGGCTGAATATGCGTTTTTTTGTTTTTGTTTGTTTTTTTGGATAAAATTCACCATAAGAATTATAAATGTGACTTTGTAACAAATGTCAAAAAAAAAAAAAGAAATATGCGCCCTTTATTAAAAGCGTGAACACTTAGCCAGTCGGACTGCCAGCTAGTTGGTGAAAGCAGATGTAAATGGCCACGCGCGCAAACATCTCGTTATTGTTGATTATTTTACTGTTTGAGGTATTGTAACTGTGCTCAGTTTTGAATATAAAAGAGTTGGAATAAAAAAGGCGAATAAAGGTTGATCTGAGCTGACCTCCGTAGACTTTCTTTGAGTGCAGGTTATAACTTTAGTATAAGAAACCTGTTATCAAATAAAATGATTTGTAAAAATTTTGCCATTTTCCGCTGAGAGCTAATTTTTTTAAAAATTACACTTTTTCCATTTATTTAAATGTAAAGATAGTTTAATTATTGTGTAATATTCTATGTATTAAGACTCAAATTATTACTGTTGCGAATCCAATAATTTTCAAAAGTTGTGATGCAAAATAAACATTTTAATTCTATGTGTCAACGAACTTATTTTAAAAATTAAAAGCAATTTAGTTCAAATCCCAAAATTTAGAAAGACAAACATTTTCGAAATGTTGTTTAAAAAAGTTTTTGGAAGAGTTATTTATGTAAAAAAAAAAGTAATATTATCCAGTCTTTAAAAAAAAGTAGTCTTCTATTTTATCGTCAAATGGTGATTCTTTGCTTTGATTAATTCTATATATCTAAAAAACTTGGAAGAAAAAAGTCGAACAAAAAACTGAGATGTGTAAAAAGATTTCTATGCCAATACAATAATAAAACTAGAATAAATTAATAATTAATATTTCTAGTAAAATATGTATTTCGTTCAATTGCTGTATGATGTGATTTTATTTAAAGTTGCAACAAGAAGGCTATTGTATTATTGAAGGCTCGAATCAATAAGGCTATTGAATGAGAGAGAGAGAATTAAACGTCACACTGTAAAACAACATGTGGGTATGTCTATTGGTAACAGACCTCGCAATTTTGAACCTCGGTCAAGAGACGAGGACGACATCTGAGTTGGAACCTTCCTTATCCTAACTACCACACCCCGTCAACAGGAGGACGTTTGAGCTCTTGACAGATTTAACGTGCATAGGCCCCTTCCACATGGAAAGTCTTCAGTGGCTCGACTCGGCACGCCAACTAAGAGAATTCGTGCTCATAACCAGTACGTTATCACGGTCACCGAGAGCCAAAGAAGGCGGACTCTATCAGAGTGACGAGGACGACACCTTACCTGAAACCCTAATATTTAAAATTCTACACCACGCCAAAGTGATAACTTCGAGCTCAAACGTGATCAGCCTCTGTTTACGATGGCTCTTCAGTATCTCCAGGTCTCGAATCCGCAATGGTGGCTACGACCATGACCACTCGGCTACGACGGCAAGCAAATAAATCTGCCTGACCTCATAAAATTATGTAATCTGGCAATAAAAATCGAAAAATTGTCAAATATTGGAAGTCAGATTATTATGTGCTTGCGTGCACATACATATTAACTAAAAATATTTTATCATTGAGGACATTTACAGTACTTATTTCACATGTTCTAAATTACTGCTGATTTTATCCCGTTGAGAGAGCTTAATTGTTCATCATTTATTAGTGAGTGAATATGAACTTCACACTATTAAGCTGCTCGAAGATCTTTGGTGACGAGTCCTCATCATTTTGAGCCATGGTCAAGTAACGATGACAACAACTGAGCTGGTATACCCCTCTCCAAATTTCCACTCCTCACCAAGGGATGAAGTTTGAACCTTGACAGATTTAATGTGCCTTCAGCGCTACAAGGCTCGAACTCACTCGCGTAGCTAGTCTTGAGTGAGCCCAGTATCAAAATTTCTAGGGGGCTCTTTTGGGGGGGGCTTAATAGTTTAAGATTTTTCTAACGCATTTTGGGGCCCCTGGATGCTCCGTATCATTGATACGGTAGTAGCTACGCCCCTGCTGGAACTCATGACTCGCCGTCCACTAGTTCGTTACCTTGAAAACTAGGCTACCGCGGCCACTCCGGATTGCTGGAAGTCCAATCTTTATGCTTAATAAAATGCCCGGCTCATTCTCTTTCAAACACTGCTGGGTCGTCGTGGCCTTAAGAGCAGTAGCAGAGCCCTATTGAAAAGTCCAATCGTCTCCAATGAACAGGTTTACATTCAGGGGCTTCACTATATATTTTGAGACAGAAACTCAATAAACTCTTCTGCGGTGGTTTCTACTCTTCCTCGTAAAAATAAATCTGAGACGATTTCATTAGTGACAAAAGATCAAATTATTACGAAAGCCGTAAGTTGAGCTCCCTGCATGCATTTTTGTTCCTTTTAGCTTCTAGGGCCCTCAAGGTCGTTCTGGTGGTTGAAAGATTCTTCAAAGTCAAAAATTATCTTCTCGGTAAACAGAATTCATCTGTGGCCATTATAAGGACGTTGCTGTAACAGTGCATTTGCTTTAAGGTACCTCTGCATTACTTTCTATGATAACTGCTAATTATTTCTTGACATTTTCTTGGTCTAAGAAAGGCAAGAGTTGACAAATTTTTGAAATAGAAGAGCCAGGTAGTAAGTGAAGGAAAATAATTACAAAATCAAAGAGATATAAATACAGAAAATCGTTCATTTTATGGAAACGATTTTGAGTAGTTAATTTTTATCAATAAATACCGTATTTTTTGTGGCAGTTTGCTTCTTTCTGATAACCATGATTCTTGACAATAACTCTAGATCGAATTTTTCATGAAAGTGAACATCTTCTTAGAACTGTCATACATGTTTTACTCCATTCTTCATGAACCGTTTTCTAAAGTCAGCTCCGTGTTCTTGGATGCCATTTTCCCAATGCTCGTTTTAATAAACCGCAAGCACAAAAATTCATTGCAGAAGCGTAGGGTGATTTTACACGTAATTTCATTAAGTAGAATACACTTTAATACTGTTTCTGATTCTTTCTTTGGTAAATAAGTGGCAGTTGACTTAGACTAGTGACTAGGGGCTTTGTCCATATGAAGATCAACTTTATCAATGTCCTTTCCTTATAAGTTTGAAATTTTTTCTTTAAAACTTGGTTCTTAGATATGCAGCTGCTGGTAGAAAGAATTAATTTTAGCTTTATTTGAGACTTTTTTTATTTTTAATTTGCTCTGTTAGAAAATCCTGCAACCATCATGAATCCCTTTGGGAACTTTACAGTACACTGACGAAGTCATTTTGTACAGTCATTCCGGTCACCTGAACAATAGAAAATTGATCTTCTATTACAGTCACTTATTTATACCCATGTCTCATCGAGTATTACCACAAATTTCCATTTTTTAGCAGCTATGCGTTTTTCATGTAATTTTCTTTCAGCAATATGTTTTAAATGAATTATAGTTTTAAAAAAAAAACTAAAAAACACGCTTTTACAGTGAATCGAACTAAAAAGTAAAAAAAATAAATAATAATTCTTAATATAAGAATAAAATGATTAAGAGAAAACTAATGTCATTGGGGTAAAAGCGTGGGGTGCTCTATAGTAATTTTTATAATTTCTTACTAGTTCTATTCCGAAATGCTGAGTAAGTGTAAAAATGTAGTACAAAGCACCCCACCGTTTTACCTCCAAAGACATTAGTTTTCGCATCAATCATTTTATTCTTATATCAAGAATTATTTTTTTACTTTTTAGTTCGATTTACTATAAAAGTTTTTATAGATTTTAGTTTTTTTAAACTATAATTTATTTTTCATTTTTTAGTTCGATCCCCAATAAAAACATGTTTTTTTAGTTTTTCAAACTATTATTTACTCATTGTTGAATTTATCCTTGAGTTTGATGTTTGGAGCCGGGGAGGGGGGGATTACGTAGCGGCTGGAATTAGTCTTGCTCTTCAATGGATATTAATTAATGGGTCTGAAGTGTATTTATTCTCTCCGTTTAAGGGATAGTATCAGTCCCGTATCGTTATATTTCACAAAGATTTACTTTCTATAGATAAAAACTTTTTCAATGTACCATGTTTTTATAACGGATTAAAAAAGCATAAAATTTTCCTTGTCCTTTTTTTCCTTCTTTTTTCACATTTCTATGCATTGCCATCCACTTCTGAGCTGTGGTAGTCTAAAATCAATTGCAAAATTCCTCCCGGGCAGACATGCAAGAAGCAAGAGAACAAAAACATGGTAAAATATTAAGTGTCAATCGTATTATCATCTTTTAAACGTATTGCTATAATGTTAATTTGTATCATCACTTCTAAGCGTATTGCTTTATAAAAATAAAAAATATTTAGCAGTTTGAACATAATTTTTTTCCCATACAGAAGTCTCCCCTCCCCCCCATTTTCAGAAAATCTAGACAATTTTTTATATTATGGTAAGAAATTACTGTGACGCACACCCACCTTCCCTTTCTCACATGAAGAGAGAAAGCTTTTGTTGCTTTATTTCTATTAACCACAAGTGTATTCGGGGTGTATTTTAGGGTGCTCCCTTAATATTTTAGTCTTTCAATATATGAAAATGGCATGTGGAATTAGTCGCCAAATCTGAAGATGGTATATGCAATAAGTCACCAAATCTGAAAGTGGTATACGGATTAGTCGCCAAATAAGGATATCGTTATTCCTGATCCAGCCTATGGAACAAAATTGTGAAATTATTGTATTGTCATCGGTCCTTGACAAGTTTGCAAAATTTCGAATTAATCTAACCTTTTAGTGGGTAAAAATCGAGTTCAAAGATTCCGTTACATACAAGTGAAACTTATAAAAACGTGTTAAAAAGGAGACGCACTTTACGTTTAAACATCTTATTTAACTTTAAATCTTTATGAATGATTTTACTTACAGAGTCAGAAGACATGCCTAGTTTCAATGCAGAGAATCTTTGTGATTCGGCAGATTTTCTTTTAGGATCAGACTTCACTTCTTGATAGTTGCCTGTGTTTCAACAGTCTTAGAATGAAGTTTCGTGGTCATGTTTTCATTTTTATCTTCAGCTAGACGTTTTTTACCTATCAAATTTAATGTAGTATAAATACCTTTTATTGAAATGCAATAACCTGAGACTTTACACTGCTTTATAATTTTTTGGTACGAATATTTCACATCGGGAAGCGTAATTACGTGACCTTTCATCCATATATCAATCTCAGGAGATATTTTTGAAATGAATATTTTATTTTACATTCCAATGAAAAGAAAACAATAGCAGACGATTATTTTTAAGTTTCCAAAGTTTTATATCTCAATATGCAAACGAGAAAATGAATAGCAAAATCGTTTCCATAAAGTGTGAATGACTTTATATATAAGCATACGCGTCTCAGGAGGAAAGGGCGTGCTAGCGATTGTAATCTATCTTCTCTTACTGAAATTAATAATTTGTTTATAATATTTAAATAAAGTTTTGCATAAAACATTTTTCATTCCCAAAACTAAGACTTATCCAAGACATTTTTATTCCTTTAACTCAATACAATACACAACCATTACCAAAGTATCATCCTGTTGAGAATTAAACTTTCAAGCTCTTGGTGAAAAAATTTCCGTGCTCATAATACCTTGAAAGCTTTATATTCTGGAATTTCATGTAAACATAAATAATTAAAATTGACTTTGGCTGTTTTTGCGTACCATTTAAACAATCTTTTTGTCAACCGTTGACTATGACATAAATATAGAATGTGTTTTTCTCACTTTTGTCGAGGTTTAAGTTATCTTTTGTGAATCCATGAGAATGCTTCCAAACTCACATATGAAAATAAATGTTGCTGAAAAGCATATCAAGGAGTGTCTCTTATTTCAATTCTTTTACTGATAAATTTAACTTTTCCTGATATGGAACAAATTCTAATAGTTTCACTGATTCACAATTAATTTTGTTAATCGTAAACGATTTAATACTGAAAAAACTGTTTAGAATTTTTCAATTAATAAAATATATTTCAATAATTATTAAGGAAAAAAAGAAAAGGAAACAATTTTTAGCAGATAAATATAAATATTACACAAAAGCAGAAGAGAGCAGCAACCATCTAAGCAAAGAGCTACATGCGACTTGCGAACCATGGTTTTTGCAACCCCTAGTCTTCGTTTACCAAGTAAATAGTCAAAAGCTCATAAGACAGTATTTTTTGCACCTTTATATATATGGGATAGAAAGATGATAGAATTGGAATGGAATATATACTGTCCATTGATTAAACTAAATTTTTTTTTTTCCTTTTCAATTCAGATATATAACTAAAATAAGTAAAATTAGTCTATTTTATTAAAAAATATATAATTTTAAACTCTAATATCAATCAATTGTCCTTATAAAACTTAACGTTTTGATAAATTTAAAATTTTAAAAAATCAAGTACATACAAAAAAAATCACACATACAAATACAAGTTTAAAAATACTTTATTCAAAATAGAAATGAACAAAGCTGAAATACACAAGTGTATATTAATTCTTAACCTAATAGAATTATACTGGATAGTAATAAAAATTATAATTGATGTTTAAATTTATTTTATTTGAAAAAAGTAATACAATTTGCTCAAAATTCATGATCTAAAACATAGAAAATAAAGTGATAAAGACATACAGTCAAACCCTGATTGAATGAATTAATCGGGACCAAATATTTTATTTGTTAATTCAAGGTTTTTGCACAATATAGGGGTAAAAAAAAGCTCATTTTTTGCATTTACCTATTGGAAATTCTATAATAAGCAACTACACAAAAAAAATATTCATAGTTAGAAACTATACACTTTTCATTCAGCAGCTAAAATTAACTGTTAGCAAATTACTATGCACCAGTTAATTGGAAATTTTTAAATACTAACCAAAAAAAAAATTTTGATAATCTTTTTTCCCCCTGACTCGAAAAAGTTCTTTTTCCACTTTATGCAGAGAAGAAAATACTGTGTCATTTACATCCAAATGCATGAGGTATGCATATTCATGAGGCTACAGTTTCTATCAAAACAATGTAAATCATTAGAAAACGTAACAGTTTGGATTGGAGTTTTATTAGCAACTTCTGCTGCATCAAAAATAGCTATTCATTGGTTCCGACAAATAAATAATTTGCCGACAATCTGCCATGCTTCACATAATTTCAGAAATACAATTTTCTACAATGTACGTACAACAAACCCCACTTCTTTTAAGGATGAGAGCAAATAGTAAAATCTCTCCCTTGTTTAGTGGAGTGAGATGAGATAAAGAAATTTCTTGTCCTATTCAAAACTCATATACAATAATAGACTAAACACTTTTCCCATCACAATTTTCTACTTATGAGAAAAGTCTTTTTATCTGTTCCAGGCAAAAAGGATGTCATTTGAAAAGAAATCCAACTTTTTCTAATCCTATCTGATAAATTTTTTTCTGTTGCTGAAATAATTTGTAATTTGGGGTTTACTATTCATTAAATAGAGGTTTTTTACCTTTATTTTAATCAAGGAAAGAAAAAAAATCTTTAAATCGGGGTCCAATCTATACAAATAAATAAAATTGAAGTGTCTGTTTGTAATTTCAAATTAGAAACTTTTTACTTAATGCACTAAAAGTATATACGGTACTCATAACAAAAAACCAATTTTTAAAATTTTTGTCTATCTGTCTGTCTGTTTGTTCCGGCTAATCTCGGAAACGGCTGGTGCGATTTTAAAAATTCTTTCACTAATGGAAAGCTACATTAACGGGGAGTAACATAAGCTATATTTTATTCCCGTATTCTTACGGGAACGGAAACTATACGGGTGAACGTGAAACTGAATGCCAAGATGAACGCCAAGCTGAGCTAATGAAGTCGTTGTTTTGGTTACTGGCGACCGATGCTCTTCATGAGACATAACAGTGTTACGCGCATATGATAATACGCTACACGTGCCATAATTTTTTTTATGATAGTTATCTCACTGTTCAGTTAAGTAGAGCATCGGCTGTTTCGGATGCACTTTTAAAAATAATAAATCAAAGCTTCGTAAGCAAAAAGCAATGCAAGAAACAAAAAATTGATAAGTTTTACGGTTAGTTTTAATCCTTTCTTTTTTTTTTATTTACATTTTTAGTCACATTTAAACAATAGTTATTATAATCCAATCTATATCTATACAAATAAATAAAATTGAAGTGTCTGTTTGTAATTTCAAATTAGCAGCAATTGTTTGCGGGGGTTTAAGGGGCGTTAGAAATTCCGATTTTTAAGTTATTAGACGTACAGTCTTGAAACTTAGTAAGTAGATTCCTCTCATAGGGTAGAGATACGCTACAAAATGGGTTTTGTGAAAATTGCCCTCAAGTGGCGTTGCGCGACTTAAGGGGCGTTATAGATAATTATTTTCATTTTTAAACTATTAGACGCACAGTCTTTATATTTGATAAGTAGATTTCTTTTATAGAGTAGAGATCAGCTATAAGAAGGTTTTGTGAAAACAGACCTGTAAATGCCGTTGCGGGGGATTTAGTAGCGTACTAGATAAATATTTTCGTTTTTAAACTACTTCACCTCCCTGCTTGAAAATTGGTAGGAATGTTTCTTTCATGGAGTAAATATCCGCTACAAAACAGGTTTGGGAAAAATTGACCCTCAAGGGGTGTTGCGGGGTTTTAAGGGCAGATATAAATAATTATTTCTATTTTTAAACTATTAGACGCACAGTCTTGAAATTTGATAAGCAGATTCCTCTCATAGGATAGAGATACACTACAAAATGTGTTTTGTGAAAATCGACCCCTAGGTGCGTTGCGGGGGTTCAAAGGGCGTATTGATAATTTTTTTTTTGCATTTTTATTTATTGGAACACAGTCTTCAAATTTTGATAAGCAGATTCCTTTCATAGAGTTCAATTCCCCTACAAAATGGGTTTTGTGAAAACAGACCCTGAAGTGGCGTTGCGGGGGCTCAAGTGGCGTTATACGATAATTATCCCCATTTTTAAACTATTAGACGTACAGTCTGAAATTTGATAAGCAGATTCCTTTCGTAAAGTAGAGAACCACTACAAAATGGGTTTGCGGAATATGAACTACTAAGTTTAATTTCGGGAGATTAAGATGCGTAATCGATAAATATTTCCAATTTTTAAACTATTTGATCGATCCTGCTTGAAAATTGGTAGCATGTTCCTTTCATAGAATAGAGTTCCTCTAACAAAGAGTAAAACGAAAATTGACCCGAGGATGTTTGCGAGGGGTCAAGAGGAGTTACAGAAAAGAATTCCTGTTTTTAATTGTTATACCCATATACTTGAAATTTGTTAAGCATGTTTCTTTTGTTGAATAGAGATCCACTAAGAACGTATTTTAAGCAAATCAAGTTCTTAGGGGGGGTGCAGTGGGTTACTGGACGTATTGACAAAAAAAAATTACTTTTTTCGAGCTACAAGGACTATAATAATGAAATTTGGTTTGCATTTTTCTTTTGTTGAGTTGAAATCCGCTAAGAGCGGTTATTTTGGAAAACGCCTCTCAACGGGATTACGGGGATATTGATAGTAAAACTTTTTTTTCTTTTTCTGTTAGATTTAAACTTGAAATTTGGCTTGCATGTTCAATTTACGGAGTAGAGATCCACCGAAAATTGGTTTTGCGGGAATCCACTTGGTTTTTGGGTTACGAAAGAGCAAACACCATTCTATGCTTCAATTTTAGAGATTTTTAGAAAACACAAATTAGATGAGTTCTGCCCCTTTTTTTTGTCAACAGGCGACAGTTACAGGTATAAGTATATTTTTCAATACAATCGAATTCTTAATGCAGGACTTAGATATCAATAATTTATACATATATATAAGCAGTAAAAATTTATAAAACATCATGGAATTCCCAGCGAAGCGGGCGGGTAACAGCTAGTTTCAAATAAAGCTGCTTTGAACTCCAGATGGATTCTTTTTGTATATATATATATATATATATATAATTCATTAATATCCACAAAATAGTTAAAAACCTAAGAGAACTGGTCAACATATTAAAAAAGTATATATTAGCCACAATAGTACTGTAGCAAACTCCTGGCCTTAAGAATATATATATACAGGGTAGCCATAATGAAACTGCAAGTGTTCAAGGGGTGCTGGAGCGAAAACCACTGAAATAATTCCAGTGAAATTTGGTATCTACACGTTTCGGAACATGCGCAAATCAAATATGCAAAGAAAAAAAATCGCCATTTTCAACCGATAGATGGCGCTGTACCGCATTTCAGTGCTCATCGGTGGTATAAACAACTTCCAAAACCGAGAGATAGAGTATAATGACATTCTAAGAGGCATATAAACAATATAAAACATTACTTACAGTTAATCAAAATTCCATACAATTCGTTTCAGTAAGTGAATTTTTACAGTATCATATAATCACAAATTAATGTAAATTAAGATCACAAATTAAACAATCCATAAAGACGCTTTGGAAAACAGTTAAACTATTATTTATTTAATGAAATTATCACATGGTGTGCTCAATATGCGAACTACCAGATGCAACCACATGCTGAAAAAGTAAGACAACATCATACACCATCGGTAACAATGCACGTTCCTTCTTATTCAGAGTCATGATTGACCATTACTCAATATGGTCTTGTTTTTATATTGTTCGTGGGCTTAAAATTTTTATATGTCGTGGATAAGCATTGAAACATGGCACAGCGCCATATATCAGGTGAAAATGGCAATTTTTTTCTTTGCATATTTGGTTTGCGCATGTTCTGGAACGTGTAGATACCCAATTTCACTGGAATATTCCTGGTAGTTTTCCCTCCAGCACCGCTTGAACACTTGCAGTGTAATTATGGCCACCCTGTATATACAGTAGAACGTTGTTTGTCTGAACGTTTACTATCCAGTGCGTCAAATATCCAGAAAAAAGCCCAGATACGTTTTCGAACAGTGCAATGTGCTCAACAGTTAATTCGCGTGAGGCCAAAAGTGACCGGAAACAACAACAACGAAAGTAGAAAGGGTTATATCAAATGCTGACGCTTTTCTGCGTTAGAGACAGCTATGGAGTGGTACGTGAGGGAATATTAACGTCGCACTGTTCAGGTACACGAGGGCTTTTGGCGATGGAACTCGTGATTTTGAACCATGATCAAGTGACGAGGACGACAAAGGAGCTGGCACACCCCCTCTCCTAACTACCACACCACACCAAATGGAGTGGTACGAAGAGCAATTAGAATGCAGTCCTACTCAACTACTGCTGCTCAAGAGAATCAGAGACGAAGCAGTGAAAAAACGAAGGTGTACAATGGTACAGCGAAAAATAAGTGATTACTTTCCACAATAAAAGCTAAATTGTGACATTTTGCACCTATTTTGCCTTTTCTTCAAGCACGTTTCCCGCATGTGATGATTTTCAATATTTGTATAGTCTCCGGTTTCATATATTGCATGGGTCACATTCGGTTTTCGGTTATCTGAATAATCGCTTATCCGAACGGTGTCCGGTCCCAATTGATTCGGATAAACAACGTTCTACTGTATATATATATATATATATATATATATATACAACCTCTGACTATAAAGTTCGGTGAAGGAAGTCAGAACGACCGATCTGGCAACACTGGTGAAACAAAATGTTTCACATGCATAGCGGCAGGTGTTGTCCATCTGCTCCCACCGTTGTTAAGCTGAGCGTCACTTGCGTTCCATGTACGACTTGTTTTACAAAGCGCTTGAGTGTTTAGTACGTTGGCTCTTAATTAAGAACTTTAAAATGAAAGAAAAAAAGGTTAATTTAAAGTTTTGTTTTAAGCTTGGTAAGACACCGAAAGAAGTTTATGTGATGGTGGTATGTATTTATGAAGATGAAGTACTGTCCATGAAATGTATGTACGAGTGTTTTGCTAGTTTTCGAGAAGGCTGGGAAAGAGTGTTTCTGACGACCTCCGTAGCGTAAAACTGGTGACCACCGTCAGTGCCGAAAACATTGAGAAAGTTAGCAAACTATTACCGAACATCAATTAACTTTGCGACTGACACTTGATGAACTGCAGATTAACCATGAATCCGTGAGACAAACTGTTACTCAAAAATTAGGGATAAGAAAAAAAACGTGTTGTCGTCTTGCGCTACATCGCTTGACTGACGATCAGAAGCAAGCACGTTTAGAAGCTTCACATGATTTTGTCGAAACGGCGAATGTGTGACCCCAAACTGAACTGTATTGTCATTGAGGATCAGATGTCCATTACCTTTTTTATAGTCAAGCCATTATCCGCAAGGAATTTCTGCCTGAGATAACGACGAGAAATTCTAGCAAGGTACCTTGAAATTATGACCTATCTCATTCCTCTTCTCCCATTTTCTGCCAAAAATATGTTTATACCATTTTCTTAAATAAGATTTACAATATTCTTTAATTGTTTTGAGCAGTATATATATATATATATATATATATATATATATATATATCTTTATATATATAAATCTCGCGTCACAATGTTTGTCCTCAATGGACTCCTGAACCACTTAACCGATTATAATAAAATTTGCACACCATGTGCAGTTCGATCCAACTTGAGAGATAGGATGGTTTTCATTTCAATTTATCACGCCATAATTTTTTTATAGCCGGAAATGTGAAGAATCCTGAAAAAACGTTGCCAGATTCCCGTAAGGGATGCTCATTCGGTTCTCTCGACGTTATTTCTGAATTTCGTCAAGGTCATTCACGTTGCGTTAGCGTTGTGTTTGGAAGATGGGAAAAGTTGAGGTAGTTTTGAGTCTCGCTGCGTAGAAAAAGGGGAATTCCCTCATATAACCCATCACAACCGATGGTTTTTTTTTTATTCTTAAAGATTGATTTATTGAAGAACAGTAGAATATAAGAAAAAAAATATCATAAAAATTATAAGGAAATATTTTTAAATATATTTTTATCACACAGTATTATTTTCTTTTTGAATTTCATACTGTGAAATGAATCAATATCGTTGCGTTTAAATAAAAATTATTTTTAAAACTTTTAATATCAGTGATTTAAAAAATAAAAAGCCAAAAACTTTTTTGAACAAACTTTAATAAAACACTCAAAATACTTAATAATTAATAATTTTTCCCGTGTGTCGAACATTTCAAAAAATCCTCACAAGACCCCCAAGGGGTGTTGCGGGGGCGGGGGTTTAAGGGGCGTTATAAATTTTTATTTTTAAGTTATTAGACGTACAGTCTTGAAACTTAGTAAGCAGATTCTTCTCATATGGTAGATATACGCTAAAAATGGGTTTCGTGAAAATTGCCCCCAAGTGGCGTTGAGGGGACTTAAGGGGCGTTATAGATAATTATTTCCATTTTTAAACTATTAGACGCACAGTCTTTATAGAGTAGAGATCAGCTATAAGAAGGTTTTGTGAAAACAGATCTCTAAGTGGCGTTGCAGGGGAATAAATGGCGTAAGAGATAAATATTTTCGTTTTTAAACTATTTGACCTACCTGCTTGAAAATTGGTAGGAATGTTTCTTTCATGGAGTAAATATCCGCTACAAAACGGGTTTGGAGAAAATTGACCCCCAAGGGGTGTTGCGGGGGGTTAAGGGCAGATATAAATAATTATTTCTTCTTTTAAACTATTAGACTCATAGTCTTGAAATTTGGTTAGCAGATTCCTCTCATAGGATAGAAATACACTGCAAAATTTGTTTTGTGAAAATCGACCCCTAGGTGGTGTTGCGAGGGTTCAAGGGGCGTTATTGATAATTTTTTTGCATTTTTTAATAATTGGACGCACAGTCTTCAAATTTTGCTAAGCAGATTCCTTTCATAGAGTGCAATTCCCCTACAAAATGGGTTTTGTGAAAACAGACCCAGAAGTGGCGTTGCGGGGGCTCAAGTGGCGTTATAGACAATTATCCCCATTTTTAAACTGTTCGACGTACAGTCTTGAAATTTGATAAGCATATTCCTTTCGTAAAGTAGAGAACCGCTACAAAATGGGTTTCGCGAATATCAACTACTAAGTTTAATTTCGGGAGATTAAGAGGCGTAATCGATAAATATTTCCATTTTTAAACTACTTGATCATCCTGCTTGAAAATTGGTAGGTATGTTCCTTTCATGAAATGGAGTTCCTCTAACAAAGAGTAAAATGAAAATTGACCCCCAAAGATGTTTGCGCGGGGTCAAGAGGAGTTACAGAAAAAAATTCCTGTTTTTAATTGTTAGACCCATATACTTGAAATTTGTTAAGCATGTTTCTTTTGTTGAATAGGGATCCACTAAGAATAAATTTTAATGAAATCAAGTTCTGGGGGGTTGCAGGGGGTTACTGGGACGTATTGACAAAAAAATTACTTTTTTCGAGCTACAAGGACTATAATAATGAAATTTGGTTTGCGTTTTTCTTTTGTTGAATTGAAATCCGCTAAGAGCGGTAATTTTGGAAAACGGCTCTCAACGGGATTACGGGGATATTGATAGTAAAACTTTTGCTTTTTTCTGTTAGAATTAGACTTTTGAAATTTGGCTTGCATGTTCAATTTACGGAGTAGAGATCCACCGAAAATTGGTTTTGTGGGAATCCATTTGGTTTTTGAGCTACGAAAGAGCAAACATCATTCTATGCTTCAATTTTAGAGATTTTTAGAAAATACAAATTAGATGAGTTCTGCTCTTTTTTTTTATCAACATGTGACAGTTACAGGTATAAGTATATTTTTCAATTCAATCGAATTCTTAATGCTAGGACTTAGATATCAATAATTTATACATATATATAAGCAGTAAAAATTTATAAAACATCATGAAATACCCAGCGAAGCGGGCGGGTAACAGCTAGTATATATATATATGTATATATATATATATATATATATATATATATATATATATATATATATATATATACTACAGAATACTGCACTTTATTATTCATGAATAATACATTTGATAAAGTTAATTTTTCTAGTGTATTTAATAGACATTTGTCACTTTTTCCTGTTAGGAATGTAATGGTTAAAAAAGCTTTTAAATATAATAAAACGATGGGCAGATTTATCTTTAATTACAATAATAGCTCACCTTCTCTTGACATAGATGACTGTAAATGTAAGAACTATCATGAATTTATTGACAGCTATCACAAACATGTAGTAACAGGCAATTTAAATATAATCAAGGATGGAATTTTAAAAGATATCATGAGTAAAGGCACTAGTTTTAGATTAACAATTTCTAACAACAATAATACTGTTAAAAATCAAATTAATAATGATATAAATAATTTCATTACTAAATCTGCAGTTAAATATGGTTTGCCTTTAGAGGGGGGCATTTGATGAATTTAAGTACAATATATTTTAAAAGACCTGATGAAATTTAACTATTGTTCTAAACCAGTACTCACTTATAAAGATGTAAAACAGAAAATTTATGATTTAGAAAAGAATTTTATCATTGTTTACATAGATAAAGTGCCTGGTAATTATGCTATTATCTGTAAGTATTTTTATAATACTATGATTAATGAACATTTTTTAAACAATAAATCTTTCAACAGATTGGAATTGTCAGATAAAGAAATTACTAATCGAATCACTGCTATATACAGGAAATTGAATGTTTCCATTCATAAGATTAAGTTTCCATATATATTTTTAACACCTAAATTTCATAAAAATCCTGTTAAATTTAGAACAGTAACAAATGGTTTTAAAACTTATATCACTGCTGCAGGTAAAATGCTGCACAATATTTTGCAAGAATTCATCAATAAGCAATGTAATAAAGCTATAATTAAAAATAGTAAAGAAATTATAGATTTTTTTAAAGATAAAAATACTTATTCAGTTTATAGTTATGACTTTGAAGATCTTTTTAACTCTATTGATATCAATGACGTAATTAGGGTAATTTTAGATAATCATAGAAATTATAACCTTAATATTAATTTACAAAAATTTAGTACTCTAATAAATTTTGTCCTAAAAGAAAACTACATTAATTTTAATGGTTCTCTGTACAAACAAACCAAAGGTTTGCCTCAAGGTGGCCCTGCTAGCAATAGTTTGGCTAATTTATATTTACACTTTTACGAAAATAATTATATTATTAATAAATATAATTACATTTTTAGATACATAGATGACCTAATTATTTTGGGTAAAAATAATAATTATAATCCCAATATCAATTTTTACCCGGGATATTTAAAGCTACTTAAAATTAATAATAATCCTGTTAAAACTAATTACTTGGATGTATCATTATATATTAAGGACTATAAATTACATAGCAATATTTATGATAAAAGAGATGATTTTAATTTTAACATTCTTAAAGTTCCTTCCTGGAATTCAAATTTATCTATTTCAGTCTATCGAAATATTATTTTGAATTATATTTATCGTAACAAGGTATTAGTTAGTGATAAATCTAATATATATTTAAATATTAATAACTTTATTAAACTTTGTATAGAACACAGTTACCCTCTTAAATTTATAAAAAGTTATATAACAGTTAAATAAAAAAAAATTTTCTGTTGTACAGTTTATAGATAGATGGCGCCTCTAGCTAAGTAATTTTGTAATAATATATTTTATTAAAAATTAATTGTTTATGTCTGGATGGTATTTTTTTATTTTCTATAAATTTTTAAAATAAAATATAGAAATTTTAAAAGTATATATATATATAGTAATATTGCTACTTTATCAATACATAATAATTATATGCGTTACTGTTATTGTCCATAAGAGGCGAATATGTATTCACATGGTAAGTCTATTAGTTTGGCTTTGATTTTAAATATTTTAGTAATTATTAAAGGCTATAACATTATAGTATTACATTAATAGATTATGGTTTTATCTATAATATAGTTAAACTTCTCTAGAAATTTATTGCTTTCCCTATGGCCCAGAATACTGGCAAATTGAGGTGAAGGTTAGCTGGCCAGAAAACTTTGTTTAAACCTGCATTCCTAGTTCCTAAGGCTGGGAGTTTGCTTTTAGTATTTCTGTGGCTAAATCTTTTCTATTATGACGATAGTTATCTTAGGTATATAACTATTTTTAGTATATTTTTGAAATATATATATAAATAAATATATATATATAGTAACATAAAATATGAAAGAAATACATGGCATAATAAATAATGGCATGTATATATATATATATATATATATATATATATATATATACATATATTTGTGTGTGTGTGAAGGACCAGGGAGGACGGCACAGCATTTGCCCTGACATGTGACTCAGCCGGCTTCGCAGGGAGGTGAGGGGTGAACCCCGGACCCCGCCGAGACGGAGAAGGAAAAAAAGAAAGAAAACCCTACCGACTCTCTCAAGAACTTTTTAGCGTCTTGGCTACGACGCGCGTTTAAATGTTTAAAGTAAAATAGCATTTGTGTAATTGTGTTGTCTCTTTTTTTGTTAATTGTTTGAATAAACAGTTTTGTGTTTGTTAATTCTTAGTCTTTACTGGCTAACGAAATAAAACCATTACCCATAATCATTACAGATTTGGGCTCTCGGCCTCAAATTTAATTTAGAGAGGGAATACCCTCTAGATAGTGAAATATTTTCAAGCATTAAAATAGATAACTGAACCAAGAAAATTTTTGGATACGCTATTGTTTATATAACAAGTAATATAAAACTTATTTTTTAAGTCAATTCCTACTTAGATCAACAAAGAAATTTTTTTTATTTTAGCTACTTTTTTAAAAAAAAGTTACAATTAATATAAATATCTATATACATATGGCAGAATCAAATTATTAAGAGGCAAAAAAGAAAGCGATTTTCCTTGCAATTTTCTATTTTCCTTTTTATATATGGTGTTGCGCAGTTATATATTTTTGTTTGTTGCAATTTTTTCATTAATTAAATTTAATTATTCCAATAAAATAGTGTAGTAAAAAGAAGTCGCATACTCAGAAATTCATCCATCACAGGTAGGATTTGAACCTACGACCTTTTGGTTATAAGCCCAACGCTCTGTTCATTGCACTACAGGGACACAATGAGGCAACCTCCTTTTTATATATAATGTTGGAGTATTATTTTTGTTTGTTACTATTTATTCATTAATTAATGAATTATTATTCGAAAAAACTGTATTAATATCAAATGTTATCCACTACAAGTTTTAAAAAATATATTTAAACTTGAGCTGATCAATAAAATGTATTTTATTAAAGATTGAAAATTTGAACAAGATATATATATACATAAATATATACTATATTCGATCTCCCAATTACTCTCTGTCATAATAGAGCAACCAGACGTTGTCAAAGTGTCATTGTTGCAAAAGTTTCAAAAATAATCATTAGAGTTCAGAAACATGAGCAAAACTATAATTACACAAAACAATCTCAGTTTGTTTAAAATGTAAGAGAGAGAGAGATCCAACTTGTGGATTACATAATTTAAAAAATAAATTATAGTTTAAAAATAAACTAAAAAACACGCTTTTATAGTGAATCGAACTAAAAAGTAAAAAACATAATTCTTAATATAAGAATAAAATGATTAACGAGAAAATTAATGTTATTGGGGTCAAAGCGTGGGGTGCTCTATATTAATTGTTATAATTTCTTACTTCTATTCCGAAATGCTGAGTTAGTGTAAAAAGGTCGTACAATGTATCGACAGATTTGACGTGCATCGCTTCTCTACATGGTGGGTCTTCAGAGTTACTTGGCTCGAACTCATGACACGAATCCGATACCTTGACCACTAGGCTACCGCGTCCACTCAATGGTATCTGGATTCGAAGCCCATATGTGGGTGACTCCAAAGAAACAATACTAGCCCCAAGTTCGTGACTATGACTTCTCGGCTACTACAAACATGAACAAAAATTCTTCAAAAATCGAATGAATACGTTAGCAATATTTTTCTATGGGGAACTAAATAATTTACACCTGCTGCCAATATTCAACTGTAAGTCATTTATGAATTTGTAATATATATTTCGGGTCATTAAAGTTGCAACATGATAAAGAACGAAAAATCAACACATTTTACTTATTGTATCACTTATATAGTATAGTAGAAAAGGGGGGGGGGAGTGTTGAGGATTTGGGGGTGCACAACTGAGCTTTGATGGTAGATATGGAAAGCCATTCTGTGCTGCTTCGAGTCTATAACACACGTTATCAATCATAGTGGATAGAGAGCGATGACGGCCTAGCCTCTCGGCAGCTTAACATTTTCAATTCGTGAGAGATCTGAAGAACGTGCTGGTCAGGGCTACTTCGAGTTCCCTCTGTGTCGAGGTAGGTCAGGACATGAGGGACAACATATGATCTTTCGCTATATGGTTCAAAGATGACGTATCTGAGGTCTCGAACATAGGGCGCAGCCTTTTGCCTTAAGGTCCGAGAAATAAAAAGATAGTAGTTCAGATTACCAACGACTTGAACAAAGGGGGTTTCTGTTGCGCATATAATGACTGCCCATACCATTACATCAGGTACAGGGCTAAATGTGTTTGGCGGTACTAAATGTGTGCAAACGGGCCCCACACGAATTCTTTTCGGTGGCTCCAGACACGAATACACATATCCTGATGCTACATGCAGAAACAGGACTTGCTCGAAAAGCGACGAGTCCTGTATCCAGTTAAGACGTTAGGCGCACTAGTGTTGTCGCGTTTCCCTATGATTCAGTGACAAAGGAAACCATTATAGTGGTTGCTGTGTAGACAGCCTACGCCACTCCAGACGTCATCACACAGTCCAGCCGATATTTATCTTAGTACAAACAAACCCACTTTCTGACTCAAGGATCGTGATGGAGCAGTACGATCTTGCTAGACAGACCACTCAGTCTTCTGTGGTGTTAGTAGTGATAGGCTGTTGTGATCCCAGCATGGACTTTTCTGAACCCATTTATTTTATATTCGCATGATAGTTGTTGGATTCTGACCGATGCGTGTAGCAATATCGAGGAACAATAAACTACACAGTCAATAGACCACGCTCTTGCCATTATTGAATACCAACAAGAGCTGGTAGTAGTTTCTCCTTTTTATACCAGGCACGCGCGCACGCACACACATATAACACGATCTTATGACAAACAACCAAGAATAAAACGCGATTTATAAATAATAAACTCGTTCCGCGATTATCCTTTTATACATATTTCTCCCACCTACGTCATTCGACTGCTTAAGTGGTAATCATTTGCATATTTCAGCATCTTCTTTACATGTTGCACTTTTTTTTAACCAGCAATACATTTCTTAACCATTAACCCAAACTTTATTTTTTAACCGTCCTTTATAACAACTTTGTTTAACAATATTATTGTAAAACTAAGAAAGAAATCTTTTGTATTTCTATGGAAATTTGAAGAAATGTTCCATGCATCATAGATTTTTGCTCCGAATCCTATTTAAATAACGAAAAAAGATGGTTCAAAAGGTATGATCTTAGTAACATGGAAGCTCTATATAAGGTGTATAAAAGCAATCCAAAAGGGGGTGGGGTAGTTATATAAATCTAGATATTCACAAGTGTGTTTATTAGCATCTCACTATAAAGCAACGCGTGGGCTACTGGTGACGAACCTTGTAATTTTGTGCCTTGGTTAAGTAATGAGAGCGACACCTGAGCTTGCACCATCTCCGAACTTTCACACGACACCAAGGGGGAAGATTTTGAGCCTTGACAAATTTAACGTGCATCTCAGTCCCCTCTACACTGTGGGTCTTCAGTGGAACTAGGCTACAACTCATGATACGCTGACCCCGAGTCTGTGACCATAACCACTAGGCTACTGCAATAACAGAGATTCACAAATGAGTATCAACAATGTTTAGGTCAATTAAAGCAGAAACTATTAGTTAAATCAATTGAATAAAAACCGACAGAAAAAAAGATTATTTCTTACAGTAATTCAGGAAAATATTCTGACCTTAATAGAGAAGGTTACCAGATAATAAAAATAAAATTAAAAAGGATTTACACAATCACTTTGCATGAACATCAACGGAGTAGGACATAAAATTTTAATCATTTAATTAAATTTTAATCCTGTTCAAGAGAAATAGGCAAAGTCTGAAAATATGCAGCACTTTATAGGACAGCGGAAAAGTGACCCAAAGTTTTGCACCCCACCCTTTCTGTCGAAACGTGACCCCCCATTGATCTCACACCTCACCTGTTGCGATCCAATAGTGTGGCTCCCGCGCATCCCGGTTGCGCGCGCACGGATCCTGGCATACAGAAGGCGCGCTCCGTTCCATTCTGCCACTAAACGTCGCGCGGTCGCCACCACTTCGCCACTCGCGACATGTTCGGCAGCAAAAAGAAAGGTAAGTGGCAAAGCGTGTTTTTCCCACACTGTGCGCTGGCTACAATGTGTCACCAAATGCACCCACAAACACAAGGGTTGTGTAAATATTTCAAATGACATTGCCAATTTTTTTGAAAGAAATTGTTTTTTTCCCTTCCTTTTCTGCAGTAGACAATTCATTAAACTTTTTATGAGAAAATATTTTTGAAAGTATGTTAACATTGCTTTTAGAGTTAGAACGGAGCAATTTTATTTTTAATTGACCAAGGAGGTAAATGAACTAATATCAAATTTTTGCGTTTTAGAAGCAAAAAACGGGTTTAATATGTGTATATGCGTGAATGGTTGTCATATGAAAAACTAATGTTCTTTCATAATAGAAATTGAAATTGAATGTAAAAAACGTATATGTGCTGAATTTCATAAGATAGAAAGTACCTTTATTTCATTTTTAAAGTCCAAGTTAATGATTTCTTCAAAAAATTAATAAAGTGCGTAAATTACTGGTAATATTTATTATTTATTTATTTTTTTTATTACTCATAAAAGCAAACATTTCATGTAAGAACAAATGCAAAATATAAAGTTATCTGAATTTTCCAGTTGACATAACAGCAAGAATTTCAACACTAATAAAGATGCAGTAAAGACTTCCCCTCCCCCTCAAATACAAGTACTTAATTTTTATTCATTTGGGTACACAGAGCTTAATCCTTGATTCAATAAGAAATTCTAAATTTATAATATATATAAATTAAAATTTCAAACAATTATTTACAAAAATTCATACTTAAGTAAATTGCAATTAATTTTGTTTTATCATTTTTAGAGGATTTTAGAAAATATGTTGCACAAAAATTAATCAAAGATTTTTACTAAAGTAAAAAAAAATAGTAATAGTATTTACTTCAATAGCTTCTAACGTTTATGATATTTATGAATAGTTATTTCGCATTGTTACAAAATTGATTCAGGAACAAACGCGGGTTATAATAATTTAATATATATATATGGTATAGTAAAGTTCTGAGAAGAAGCCGTAAAGATAGTTTGACACAAAAACAGTTTTGTATTTTCATTCAACTAATATATTTGAAATATTATTAAATAGAATAAATGCTTCTATATGAATTGAAATATAATGCCATTCAAGATTTAGAGAATATTATATTGTCTTACATATATATAAAAAATACGCTTTGAGTTGAAATATTGCATTGATTACTGTGAGTGGCTTTTAACTCGAATTATTCTTAGAAATTTTTGAAAATGTATTTTCCTGCAAAATTAATCAATGTCTATTGCATCTTCACAAGTTATTTTGATTATAGCAATAAAATATAATTTCTAAAGTTTAATATTGATAAATAGTCCTTTCTTGTATTTGCTAAAATTCGATTGATAACCATAAGTGTTCTAAATAATAATTGAATAGAATTAAATATAATAAAAAATATTTTGCAAAATTATCTCTTATGTAATAATAAAAAATGAAGAACAATTCTCAAAAAGCTTATATTTTTTGCTTTTAGCTTTTATTAAATTTTATATGTTGTTTAAAAAAAAAAAATTTTGCTTTGGCAATTTATACAAATGTTATGATTTAAAAAGTGATATTGTTATCATTCAAAATGTTCAAAGAGAGTTTAAATATTATATTTAATATTTGTGGCATGTAATTTCGGGAAAATGAATGAAAATGAGTTGGGTGAAACTTGTAAACATCATTTAGGAAAAAGAATTGCATAAAATAATAAGTTTGTGTGTATGAGAACGGATGAAAAAATTAGAAAAAAAAATAAAGCTATTACTCTTACAGCTTTATAAAATAATTTTCACTATTATAATTCAAAAAGTAAATTGCTATTAAATAAGATAAGTGTCAAATATGAAAAAATTTCAAGCGAAAATAAATTTCCTTTTTCTAAAATTATCGCAGCTTCTAGTGAAATGTGTGCGCAATTAGTTTTTTGCATGCAGAATTATATAACACTAAATCATTCTAAGCATTACCACCCAAAACTTTTAGCTGCACAATATATGGAATCAAACAGATTAAATACATTACTTATAGATTATTTGGAGATTGTGAAAGATGAATTTCAAAGGCTTTTTGATTGAGGTTTCAGTTATTATTTTTTTTTGGATGAAACATGTTACTAATAAAATGCATTGCTAAAAATAAATAAAATTATATTTACCCCCAATATAAACTGATGTTTTAAAATAAACACCAGTTATTGAACTTTTTAAAAAAATTTTCTTCTTTTATTTTTAAATAAAGAGAAATAATTTTCTTTCACTTAGTGTGGAACAATTTTTTTCACAGTATTTTTTACATTACAAATATAAATTTCATACTTAAAATAATTATGAACAACACGCAACAATATATTTTACAAAGTTCATTCTTTAGTATAACATAACTAAATTCCTAAAAGGTTCTGGTTATTTGTTCCGTTGTATCTGCGTACTAGTATATTAATACGGATACATAAAACATATAGATATTCCATTGATATATATTTTATAACGTTATCTATTTCTAATTAGATATATATTGAAATATTATTTGCATTAGTTAACATTATATATATATTCAGCACCTCAAGAATGATTAAAGTTTTATTATATAGTACAGGTAAAAAAGGACGAATAAATATTGAAGCATAATATGAGTTTCCAATGCATATTTTCACTGTACAAAAAATATTTTTAAAATACGTTTTTTTTTTTAAAAATAAAGCATTTTTTGTAGAAAAAATTGATTAATTATTTAAATTAATCACTAGAATAGATTATAAACGTAGAAAAATTTTGTATCTTCTTTTTTACAATTCCATTATTCGTGTCACTACATCTTATTAATTTATTATTTTAAGTGCCATTTTTGTTTTCTTTCTGATAAATATGTGCTATAATTTAAATTTATTATTATTTCTATAATTTCTGAGCATTACGTATAATTATACTAAACGACTTTTTAGTAGACTGATAATCTAACAGCACTTGTGTCTGGCTTTCAAAAGATAATATTTTTATTTGAACATGAAAGGCATATTAGAACTTTAACCTTGCTGGAAAATATTCTCTACAGACGCCTTTTGAAGCAATGAATTTTTAGCCAAGATATCATAGTAATATTTTTGTGTGATTTGTGCTTGATCACATAAGAGCAATTGGAGTTTTTGTTGTTTTAACTATCAGAACCATCTTCAGCATACTTTTCTTTTAAGAAAAACGGCCCTTATCTCTATTCCTGCAATTTCTTTTAATATGTTTCCATTGAAGGAATCTATTTATATATTTAATGTATGCTTAGAATGGTAAACAATGCAGTACTCAACGTTCGTCTGAATGAGGCACACTTGTATAATTTTACATTTCTTTCCAGGACTACTTTTTATTTGAAATATTGAAAAAAATCGATTAGTCATTTATGATTGAACAAATATTGTTTTCTTGTTTTAATTATATATTCAAATTCATTCCCGAATTATCATAACTCTTTCTTCAGTTGAAGCATTTTATTGATCTGATTCGAATTTTGATTGATTCTCTTTCATTTAATATTAACTGAAGAGACGATGTGATGAATCTCATAATTTTGAGCTATGGTCAAGTTATAAGGATGACACTTGATCTCTTGGAAGTAATTTGAAGTAAATACTACAATGTGTCTAGAACTACTTGATACAATTTAACAGGAATTACTAAAAATGGCTTACAAGATATAGTGTGGAGAAATATATTTTTAAACTTCAAAAATGCTAAATTTTCACTGAAAGTTTGTTCAATAATAACATCGCAGAATTTCTTGTTCGAACATAACATAACATTTCATATACATAGATTTTTTTCGTTCATGCAACTGTGTAGTGTTTTATTTTCAATTATTGTACTTAGAGCTTTGTAACGATATATTACACTGTCATTAAATGGTCATATTACTTTCAACTTAAGAAATAGCCAAATTTTATTACTCAGTGGAATAAATAAAAGGTTAATTTACATTACTCGTTTGACTACCCCCCTGGGAGGACTCTAGTTTCGATATGCTTTCTAAATACTACACCACATTTAAAATTCTAGTCTCTTTAATAAATGAAACTCCTAAAGGCAGTTTAATAAATTATGGATAATCTTGCATAAAGAATTCCTGTGCTGAATTTATTTCGATATAGTTGGAAACGAAAATGCGTTTCAATTATTTTTATACTGAATCATCTATGTAAATACATCCCATTTAAACTTTGCATAAATTTTATAATTTTTATTTTGAATGATATTGCGTTTTAAATATAATACACAACACACTTTTATCATCGCATTCTCTCATATAGTTTTTAGAGAATTAAAGCTCTAACTTATTTAGATAGTACCTTTCCTATTTATTGAACACTTTAACTAGCAATTTCTTGGTATAATTTTAAGAGCAGATATATAAAAAAGTACTTTGAGGAAATTAGAGAATTAAGTAGGATTCCAGTTTTCCAAGTATATAGTAAAAAGTATAGATTTATTCAAACTTGAGATAGTCTTTTCTAAAATTTATCTTATGAACTGTTGAGTCCCTTTTAGTCATGTTTTCTCGATACTTTTGTATTAACTCCATGCCAGTGATTTATCGCCAAAAATTACCTGCACACCAAAAATTTTCAAAACTATGTAACCTATTTGATACGAACCTAAGGACAATTGCTAAAATTCGTACAATTTTTTCAAACGTTTCAAATGGGTTAATAGGTAAGCGTCACATTTTTATTAGAATAATTTTGCATAAAAGCTGTCTTTTTATATTTAAATATGGTAGATTTTTGTCAAATATTAATATGTGTCAAAGATTAAGGACAAGAAAAAGAAAAGAAAAGCTTTACCCACATTGGGCATAATATTATAGAAAAAAATTAGGTATAATAATCAGCAAGATTAATTGTTTTACATTCATAAAATTCATTGGCAGGCTAAACGAAGCATTTTTAGTTCACTTATATTAATGCGATGTTCTTTTTTATATTTTGTATTTCCTATTTCTTGGAAAAATATTTATTTAAACTTTGCATTTGATTTAATATTTATTAATTCCTTGTGTTTCTCAAAATTTCTGAAATAGTTGATTTGAAGAGCTGTATTTTTTTGAAACATTCGAACGTACATACATACTTTCAGTTTAGTTTATATAATTTTAAGTACTTATTTTTTTCAATGAATTTCTTAAAACATAAAAATAATTTTACTATTATGTGAGACAAATATATTTTAAAACAAGCAACATATAAAAAAAATTTAAAGTCAATTCCTACTTAGGTCAAAAAAGAAAAATTTTATTTTAGTTATTTTTATTAAATAATTACAATTATATATATATGTAATATAGAAATGTATATGCATATTGTCACAAACTGATACGCTCTGAGTGGCCGAACGGTTAGAGCACTGCTTTACAATGCAAGTGGCTCGGGTTCGAGCCTCCCAGATATTTGTTTGTTAAATTCAATCATGACTTTTATTATTTATTATTATCGACATTTGCAAATTATGTAAATTGAATTTATGTTAATCTTTCCCCTGGTGGTTATTCTAGAACCCTCCACCAGGTTTATAAAAGTACTGCAGCTGGATAGGTCTTCAGTTGTGGTGCTGCCCGTGTAAAACATTACGACAAAATAAATTGTGTATTGGATAACATCGCCTTATTCCTTCTACGTGACATTTTGGTGGAGGCGCCGGGTAACGATAGCCATCGGCAACGGATATCAGAGAAAGTCGAAGGCTCCAAGGGCTACCTCCAGAATACGGGTTGCTACCTTGCCGAGTCTGAACTGTAAAAAGAATGCCGGAAGGTGAAACGGAAGACAAGGCAACATCATCAATCCCATCTATGTATGTTACCTATCAGCTGCCACGAGAGCCTTGTTCATTCTCTGGCTTGAATACCGAAGATGCTGAAAAATGGAAAAATGATTACGAGAGGATTGCTAACTACAACAATTGGGATGAAACAGTACGTCTTGCAAATGTCGTGTTCTATCTAAGCGGAACTGCAAGGTTGTGGTTTGACAACAATGAAGATCGATTGAAAAGTTGGACAGATTTCGAGAGACTTTTTGAAGAGACTTTCGGAAGGCCTGAGGACGTAAAAAGTTTTGCAGAAGGATTATTAAGGACAAGGGCTCAGCGTCCTGGCGAAACGCATGAGTCTTACGTTCAGGACGTATTGTCATTATGCAGGAAAGTGGATAAAAATATGCCAGAAGATCAAAAGATATCGCATCTCATGAAAGGGGTGGCTGAAAATCTCTACCAGGTACTGATAAACAGAGAAGTTAGCACAGTAGATAAATTTGTTACGTGTTGCCGTGAAGTGGATGCCATGAGAAAGAGACGAGTTGTGCCGCTACGATATGAGAGACTACCTAATGTTACACCCATATCAATGGCCAATGAAGGAGATCTAAGCGATCTAATTCGAAGGATTGTTAAAGAAGAAATCGAGAAAGTACTCCCACGGATCGCAACATGTATAGACGACGAGCCAAGCTATTTAGAATCCATTATCCGAGAAGAAGTTCGAAGCAATTTGGCTCCACTCTCTCGAGAAAAACCTACGCCTTCCCCTTACAGAACTCAAAGGACTGGCGGAAGTTCCTGGAGACCAAGGCCGAGACCTCGACAAGAAAACAGACCAACTCAACAGGATACCGGAAGGAAGACTGACCTTTGGCGTACTTCAGATAACGTACCAATTTGCTTTCATTGTGGACGACTGGGTCACGTGACTAGATATTGCCGTGATAGACGACGTGTTTTTAGCGCAGCAAGACAAAGAAGGCAATTAGATCAGTCAGAACGTTGGGATTCCGACTCTCTTTCTGATTACGGCCGCGATCCTGAATCTAATTACCAGCGTTACAGAAGTAATTCGCCGTACCCTAGACGCACACACACAATCCACAACGCCACCAATCAAGATCTCCATCTCGTCGCTCACCTGTTAGGTCCAGTGAGGAAAACTAAGGCATGCGACCTGCGTGGGAGGTAAGGCCGCAATAAACGAAAACCCTCCAGTATACACGGCTGCTAAACTAGTCAAAAACTTTGTATCCGTAACTGTCAATGGGCATATCGTTAATGCCTTGGTTGATTCAGGAGCTGATTATTCAGTAGTTTCCGAACAGTTACGCACGTAACTAAGGACGCCCATGTTTTCAGAACACAACCCGATTCTTCGAACTGCCTGTGGTAAGGTTGTAGAAGCTATAGGACGATGCATGTTGCGAGTGAACTTGAATGGAGTGGTGCAACCTTTCGAATTTTTGGTATTCCAGCAATGCAGTCATGATCTCATATTGGGATGGGACTTTTTCAAAGCAACTGATGCCATTATTGATTGCGGATCAGGTGAACTTCAGATTGGATAAGTCTCTCCAAATGATCTCAAAATGAATGAAGTAAATTCTGGTTTATATGCGGTCAGTGACGTTGTCATTCCAGGAAACTCTATAAGAAAGACTTCCGCTTTGGCTAAAGACCACCAGACCTTAGAAAAGGTTATAGTTTCTGTGTGGAATGAAGAATTTTGAATGGACAAAACAGCTAAAAATCCCAGCTACAATAGCCGCACTCCAGAATGGTAAAATAGATATTTGGATTGCTAACAGTTCCTCTCAGCCACAGATAATACCAGCTGGCATGTGTATAGCCGAAATGACGGATATTGAGGATGGATTGGTAAGTTCTTTGAACGAGAATGCTGACAAAATTGAAGTAAAACAGATGAAGCACCCTAGACAGTCGGTGAAAGAATTCAAATGCCTTGTAGACCCGGAACTGCGTGAGGTGCAACAGAAAGATCTTTTGAAGTTGCTTAACGACTTTACAGATGTTTTTGATTTTGAGAACAAAATAAGAGTCTCGAGTAAAGTAAAACACAAGATAAACACCGGCGATTGCCAACCTATTAAGCAAAAGCCATATAGAGTGTCTTTTGAAGAGAGAAGAATAATTCAAAAAGAGGTTGATCAAATGCTGAAGCTTGACATCATAGAGAATTCGGAGAGTCCGTGGTCATCCCCAGTTGTTCTGGTGAAAAAGAAAAATGGATCCTGGCGTTTCTGTGTGGATTACCGTCGCTTGAACAAAATTACCAAAAAGGATGTGTACCCTTTACCCCGGATTGACGATGCCTTGGATAACCTTTCGGGTGCAAGCTTGTTTTCTACAATAGACCTTAAGTCTGGATACTGGCAGATTGAAGTCGATGAAAGAGACAGAGAGAAGACTGCTTTTATTACTCCGGATGGATTATACCAATTTAAGGTTATGCCATTTGGGTTATGTAACGCCCCAGCCACGTTCGAAATAATGATGGATAGTTTCCTTAAAGGGATGAAGTAGAAGTACTGTCTATGTTATCTAGATGATGTCATTGTCTACGCTGCCTCTTTCGAAGAACATCTTTTGAGATTGAGGATGGTGCTTCAGTGCATACGAGATGCTGGATTGACACTGAACCATAAAAAGTGTCGTTTTGGTCAAAGAAGCCTTAAGATTCTTGGTCACTTAGTGGACAAAGATGGAATTCGTCCAGATCCAGGGAAGGTTGAAGCAGTTCTAGAATTTCCAACCCCCCAAACCGTTACGCAAGTTAGAAGCTTTTTAGGGATCTGCTCTTATTATCGCCGATTTGTCCATAATTTTGCCGACATCGCCAGGCCATTGCACGAATTATTGAAGCAAGATGTTAAATTTGTATGGAAAGAAGAACATCAATCAGCATTCATCCGTTTAAAATCACTGCTGACGAGATATCCTGTGCTTGGCTTCTTTAAACCAGAAGCTAAAACCTTAATACATACTGACGCCAGTGGATATAGCATTGGTGCTATTCTCGTACAAATACAGAGTGGGTTTGAAAGGCCTATTGCTTATGCATCCCGATCACTTTCAACATTCGAGAAAAATTATTCGACTACAGAGAAGGAATGTTTAGCAGTTATTTGGGCGATAAGTAAATTCCGACCCTATATCTTTGGCCACCCATTTACAGTGGTAACAGATCACCACTCTTTATGCTGGTTGGCGAATCTAAAAGATCCATCTGGGCGATTAGCAAGGTGGGCTTTGCGTCTTCAAGAGTACGATGTGGAAATAGTTTTCAAGACCGGAAGAAAGCACCAGGATGCTGATTGCTTATCGAGGAGCCCACTGCTTAAAATTGAAGAAGAGCCCATTGAAGATATGCCATTCCTTAATACCATTACCAATTTCGAAAGTGAGCAAAGTAAAGACCCTGATGTAGCAAATATTCGAGACGAAATGGTTAGAAAGAGAGACTTCTCAAAGTTTAAAGAAATTAGTGGAATTTTATACAGAAAAAACTACGATCCTTTAGGAAAGCAGTGGCTATTGTTCATACCGAAACATCTTAGAGGGGACGTATTAAAAAGCCTTCACGATGCACCAACAGCGGGTCATTTAGGGTTTGCCAAAACGTACGACCGAATCAGACGGAAGTATTTCTGGCCTGGCCTATACCGCAGTGTCCGACGCTATATATATGTGTCTCATTGTCGAGAGTGTCAAAGGCGAAAATCTCAACCTCAGCGACCTCCAGGATTGCTTCCTCCAATATTGCCAGGGGATATCCCGTTTGCTAAAATAGGGATAGATTTACTTGGAAGATTTCCTCTAACAAAGCGAGGGAATAGATGGATAATTGTCTGTACAGATTATCTCACTCGATTTACTATCACAAAGGCCCTACCAAGCGGTGAAGCCACGGAAATAGCCAAATTTCTGGTTGAAGACGTTATACTGAAACATGGATCACCAAGGGAAATCATCAGCGATAGAGGGAGATCATTTTTGTCGAATCTCGTTAAAGAAGTAAATAATTTATGCTTGACGTATCATTTGCTAACTACTGCATATCACCCTCAGTCAAATGGCCTCACGGAAAGGTTCAATAAAACACTCGCTGACATGCTGGCCATGTATGTCGATGTTGACCAAAAGAATTGGGACAACATACTTCCATTTGTCACCTTTGCATATAACACCGCAAAGCAGGAGATGACAGGTTTCAGTCCATTTTTCCTTGTTCATGGACGTGATGTGGATACTCTACTAGATGCCATTTTGCCCTTTCTTCCCGATGAATCAGCAAATGATTACGTTCAAAACCTGATAATGAAGGCCGAAGAAGCTAGACAACTAGCAAAAATACATCTAACAAGAGCACAAGACAAAGACAAATGCCGTTATGATGAAAGACATCGGATAGTGAATTACAAAGAGGGAGACCTGGTTTGGATATTTACTCCAATCCGCAAAGTTGGATTATCTGAGAAATTGTTAAAGCGATACTTTGGACCCTATAGGGTGACAAAAAGGTTATCCGAAGTCACTTATGAGGTGGAACCTTGTGATAGTATGCGCACCAAACGAAAATTAAGAGACGTGGTACATGTTCTGCGAATGAAACCTTATAAAGACTCTGACCTTCAGCTAGAAGATATTGAACAAGAAAAGTCACCAACCGAACCATTCCGGACTGTTTTTGACAAAAGGAACCCTAAACAAGTTTACTTTGGACCTATTACAAGAAGCCGTTCGAAACAACTACAGCGGGTCGCTGTGTCTCCTAAGGAGGGAGAAATGTCACAAACTGATACGCTCTGAGTGGCCGAACGGTTAGAGCACTGCTCTACAATGCAAGTGGCTCGGGTTCGAGCCTCCCAGATATTTGTTTGTTAAATTCAATCATGACTTTTATTATTTATTATTATGGACATTTGCAAATTATGTAAATTGAATTTATATGTTAATCTTTCCCCTGGTGGTTATTCTAGAACCCTCCACCAGGTTTATAAAAGTACTGCAGCTGGATAGGTCTTCAGTTGTGGTGCTGCCCGTGTAAAACAGTACGACAAAATAAATTGTGTATTGGATAACATCGCCTTATTCCTTCTACGTGACACCTATTCCTTCTAAATATGTTGGGCTATTTTTTTGTTTGTTACTAATTATTCATTAATTAAATCTAACTATCCTAATAAAACTGTGTAGTAAAAAGAGATCACATTATCAGAAATTAGGCAATCCCAGGTGGGATTCGAACCCACGACGGGTCCAACGCGGTATACATCACGCTACAGGGATACAACGAGTGATTTTCCTTTTTATACATTGTGTTGGACTATTATTTTTGTGTGTTTGTTACTATTTATTCATTTTTTAATTTAATTAATGATTTAATATTTGTAAAAAAACTGTATTCCAGTCATTTTTTCCCCTTTCATGACATAGTAATTTAATGCTCAATTCCTCTTTTTAAACGATGGAATATTTTGTGAATAGCATGCAATTTAATGGTATTCAATTCAAGGTACTATTTTTCAAATTTCCGTTTCCGACATTTCTTTGAAATTTATTTATTCAGAAAAAAAGTTTTTTGAGCAATATGTTTTTAAAAATATTTGTAATAAATAAATTGGCATTCTCTAATAAATATAATCAAATGAATATTTTTTAAAAAAACTGTGCAAAAAATATAAATTGTATGATAATAACACTTTTAATTTGGTTTATAGTTATTCTTGTTGTAAAAAAATGCCTCAGTATTATCTCTGGAAAAAAATATTGTGCAGGATTTCTTACAAAATTTATCTATTTCTATTTTATAATTATATCACTTTATTTCACGTTCTAAAATTTTAAAAATATATATTTTATTTGCTTAAGAAAATGGCATTTTGTTTGCAAACTTCTTTTAAAAGTTATATATAATTATATAATTCAAATTTTCTAAAAAAAATATAATAAAAATATAAATAAATAAACTAAAAATTATATATTTTAATTTTGCAACTTTTTGGTTTTCTCAACAGGTATAAAATTAGAGATTATTATTTATTTACAGATGTGTATTCAGCCTGACTGTAGTAATGTAAAAACCCTGTTTTTAGTGGGAAAAATCGACCCGTTAATCACGGTAAACAATTTAAAGCATTCTTTAACTAGACAATTTTTTTTTGTAAAAAAGTAAAACATGTTCTTAAACCTTCTAGTTTAATATAAGTCACACAATGAACCCCAATTTATAATTTTTAATTAAAATTGACTTCGTCTAAGGGATTAAGGCAACTCAAAAATGTAAAAGTGCAAAATTATTTTTAATCCCTGCAAAGCATTTCTGCATGGTTTAAACAAACATAATGAGAACCGTTTTGGGAAATAAGTCTTCGTTCTTTCAGTCAGCACAATCAACACCTCCTAGATACTAGGAAAAATTGCTAATGCATTTTAGAAAAAGTGAAGGGTATGTCTGGTTTATCTTTTTTGACGGTGTGCTAGATTTATATTGTGCTAATTTTTATACTTGTAGTCGTTTTACTTTACTGGCGTGAATCATTAAATTTTTTACTATACATGCTATATCTGTACTAATTATACTATGTACCGTAAGTGTGTACTGTGTGTACTGTATATGTATACAAAATCAAACTGTGCTATGTGTATTTTCTAGCTCAATTGAAGTTTCTCTAACATCATCATTACTGAAAGATATTCACCATCTTCTTAGAATAAATTTGATATATTTCAGATCATATAATATTTTAAAGTGAAATGTATAAAAAGTTTGGGTTTATGGACTTTCAAACATGAGAAGTCCAAATATATGAATGCTTTGATGCACTTTATAGTTACTTCTTTTTGTGTATTTAATATAATTCATATTTTTCATGTGATAATGTTTTCATTTTATTCATATATTTCATTATCAGTTTTTTAGAATTAAAGTAAAAATTATGATTTCTTGTAACCAGTTTTGAAAAGCGTTGAGCAGAATAACTGTCAAATGATTGAAACATTCATTTAAAAATAAGAGACTTATTTTTAAACCTCTGAAATTCAAAAAATTATAAGCAGAATTTTAAAAAATTTGAAATTTAGGCTAACTTTAAGATGAGACAGGTTAATAAATAAATGGATTTCTGTTTTAGAAGCTGAATTAAGTTAATAAATCAGTCTTTTAACAATATAATTCAATCCCTTTGAGCCAATAACATTGATACCAATTGGGCAAGGAAAATTGGGGAAATTGTTATATAAGGGTTTATTTTATTACAGTACCAGGAATTAATGCGTAGTAGTCATAAATCATACTAGATTTTTATTTGTAATGCATTTGTTATTATTGAAATATAAATTAATTTCTCGCAAATATTACATTATACATTACTCTGAAACTCTTATATTACATGAAATGTTACATATTGATGTTTTTTTTTATTGCTAAAGAAACAATTTTTACTTATTATACAGCGTACTGCTGTACAGCATTCAACATCAGACCCTTAGGAACACTGGGCTTACCGTGACATAGAAAAATATTTTTGCTTTGTTAGTTAGGCATATTTTATGCACAAGCATGCGTGTCATCACGAAAACCCTTTCTTTTATTTTTGATGAAGACATTTTTCTTTCTAAAGAATTTCATTTGATGCGTAGGAAGAACAATTTATGATGAAAATAATATATATTATTTTGTATTAGAGATGAACTTAAGTAACGTGATATCGTGCAGTTGAAATAAAAAATTCTTTGCATTGAAAAATTACTACACATAAATTTACGACTGCAAAATATTAATTTCCTTTAGAGTTCCGCAAAAATACATATAATGAACTTAACAGATTAGCGCTGCTTTAAAAATTGAAAAATGCTTTTAAAATTCTTTGCATTTCATCAAAATCAAAATGTAAATTTTAACTGTGTGATACTTCTTATACAGTAAAATCAAGAAATAAAAAAGTATAATTTAATTAAAAGAAATATACACTGGTGTGCAAAAATTAAGGACGAAGTCGAAAAATTAGCATATCAGCTGAACGAAGAGGCAGAGCTGAAAGACCAATCAGGAGATTAAGCGAGGTGATGTAAGGTAGCACATGCGCAGATATGCAGGTAGACGTAATGGGGGAGTGTCTGAGTAGTAAAGCATGTTGTCGGTGTAAGATTAGTATTTCTGGCAAAGAGATTGCACACCGTATAGCAGTTAAAATCACACCGAGTTGCTGCCTCAGCGAGAAATGGCGAATAATCAATCTGTTAGACGACATCTGGATGCTTTTACCCGAGGTCGAATCATTGGGAAGTTGGAGGAAGGTCGCAGTGTGACAAGTGTGGCTGCAGAGTTCGGAATTGCTCACAGCATCGTTTCACGACTTTGGAGACAATTTCAAACTACAGGAACAGCTACCGGGGGTTCAGTAGTGGTCGTCCACGAGGAACCACACCCGCAGATGACCGGTATATTGCCTTACAGGCCAGAAGAAACAGGCGGCAGACAGCGGGAGAAATCACTAGACACACGACACAGGCGACTGGACGACCGATATCGCGTTTTACCGTGGCCAGAAGACTGCACGGTGGTGGTCTGTTTGCACGACGCCCTGTACGGTGTGTACCTCTAACGCCTGCCCATCGGAGAAGGTGTTCTCTGTGGTGCCGGGAATACCGGAATTGGAGAGACAATGAATGGGGACGAGTACTCTTTACAGATGAGAGCAGATTCAGTCTGAGTAGCGATTCTCATCGCATACTCATCTGGAGAGAGCGGGGAAGCCGCAATCATCCCTCGAACATCATTGAAAGGGACAGGTATGGAGGTGGCGGTGTTCTCGTTTGGGGAGGCATCATGCTTGGTAGTCGTACAGACCTTCAAATCTTCGACGCAGGTTCAGTCAACGGGACCCGTTATTGTAACGAGATTCTTCTTCCATATGTGCGTCTTTTTAGAGGCGCTATGGGTCCGCAGTTCCTTTTCATGGACGACAATGCACCATGTCATCGCACAGTAGCTGCCGAACAGCTCTTAGAGAGTTAGGATATTGAACGTATGGATTGGCCGGCACGATCTCCGGATCTCAATCCCATCGAGCATGTATGGGATTTTCTAGGCAGACGCTTGGCAGCTCGTACCTTACCACCAGTAACGATTCCGGAGCTTCGATTGGCGCTGCAAGACGAATGGGCAGCAATGCCTCAACAACTCATTGACACCCTCATTCTCAGCATGGGCAGACGCTGTGAAACCTGCCTAGCAGTCAGGGGAGATCATATCCCCTACTAAAGACCGGATATTTCTTACTGGACACCCATCACAGGGATGTTTCGGCCTTCAGTCGCATTGCGCTCCATGCTACTTTTTCAATAAAGCTTCTTTTTTTTTATCCCTCTGATTTCTCTTTTAGTAAGTATTGCTTACATTACTCATGTCCTTACGTATGGGGGATCTTACGGTATTAAATGTGTTGATTTGGAATGCTTTTGTACAAAGTTATATTGAAAAAACCGTCTCGTCCTTAATTTTTGCACACCAGTGTATATGTATATTACAAAAATATACAAAAAATAGTTATATACCTAAGATAACTATAGTCATGATATAATAGTTTTAGCCACAGAATATATACAGGGTGCGGCAAAAAAACCCGAACAAACAATTTTTTATACAACTTTATAAAACATTAATAAATTAAAAAATAACAATAAGAGTACACTCGTACTGATAAATAAATATAATTTGTTTCAAAGTGACCGCCGTTTGCAGCAATGCAGAGGCGCCAACGCTTGCAGAAATTTTCAGCAATGGTCCTCAAATCTTTTACCTTTATTCTGTCCCGTTCCAGTAGAAGCGATTGCTTTAGAGAGTCTAAAGTTTTGTACAGTTTAGTGCAGGCCTTGGACTTTATAATGGGCCATATACTGTAATCCATGGGATTGATATCCTGCGAGTAGGGTGGCCATTCTTCAGATGATATCATGTCTGGAAAATTCACCTTGCACCACTCCTGTGTCTTTTTGGCCTTGTGAGCTGGTGCAGAGTCTTGTTGAAACGTCCAACTTGCATTTCCAAAATGCTTTCGGAGGTACAACAGTTTCAAGAATGTCCCTGTGGTACACTTTTTGATTGATTTTAATGCCCTCTTCCACAAAAACCAAAGGTGTTTTGCACAAATTCCGCCCCAGACCATGACTGACTTTCGATATTTGAGATGTTCAACAATTGCCGATGTGCTTGGAGAGTCCACGGACCAGATTCTATCGTTTTGGGAATTATGAACGTGTTGAACCGTAAAGAGCTTCTCATCAGTGAAAGGAATCTCTCCCAGCGCTGACTTGCGGCCCGTCTCAAAAGTTTCGGCATTTTCGCAGACGTACGAGTTTTTTTTTCAGTGAGAAGCTGAACTTTTCGCAACTTGTAAGGTTTCAGTCCAAGCTCCGTTTTTGCTATTCACCTCACCGAACTGTCACTTATTCCCATGCCACGCGCAATCTGTCTCATGGAAACCCTGGGATTTCTCTGGGCTCGCTTTTCGATGGTCTTACGATTCATTGAAGAGTTTATAGTGCGTTTTTCCTACTTCCTGGACGTCGACCATTATTGCTAAGTTCTTTGAAACGGCAAATTGCATCAAACACTGTTTTTCGAGGTACAATAAGCAAATGAACGACTTCACACTTTCTTTTCCCTTGCTGAAACAACTCTAAAATAGCAGACCTTTTGCTTGACATTATCAAAAACACATAAATCAAAGTACAAACTAAGAAATGTATTAAAAAATATGTTATTATTAAAGTGGTGGGTAAAGAAACATGAAAACACCAATTAAAAGGAAATTTGTTAATTATTCTAGGAGGCAAGAAATTTGTCCTAGTCTTTTTGCCACATCCTGTATATATATACATATATATATTATTCACACCATGTTACACCATTATGAAGAAGTCGACAAAAAACTGTATTTTGTTTTATATAACTTAACTTGGTTGAAAAATAATTTTTAAAAAAAAATTAAGATGCATAAAAAGCTTAAAATTTGTCAGTTCTCTGTTTAAAAAGTAATTCTTATTAAATCGCTACAATATTAAATGTTTCAAAGCCACTGTGAATAATACTTTACCCTCTAATTCCGAATCTCCTTTGCACAAACTTGACGCACAGCGTTGTGAACATCAAAATATTAAAGACTAAGACCTTATTTTAAACGAATAATTACTCACTCATTCTAAGACAAGACGGAAGGAGAAGTCAATGAATATTCTCTCATTGTAATTATATATTCAAGAGTGAGTAATAGATGCTCCTTGTGCACGTGTCTTTTAAATTATTCTTCGATTATTTGCTTTGAAACTCACTTACAGTCACTTAATATTCTCCTCGCACTCCGCATTTGCTAAACTATACGTTGGAGTTAAGAAGTATTCTCATCAAAGTAAGCGGTAATAAGTCCTTAAATTATGCACTGTCAGTTCTTATTTAATTATCGACTGAAATATCATATTTTTACATGTGGCATATTTTATATATGCGGCACATAAAAATTATTTGATATCTAAGCATGTTTTGACAAATTTCTGTTCAAACACTTTTAGAAATGTTCAACATTTTGTTTTTAACTATGGATAAATTTAATATTTTCTGAGGATATTCTTTTTTATTGTTAATTATTACTTGTATTTTTAGTTTTTTTATAGCAATCGTGAGAGTGCGCTTTTTAAAACTCACTTTGGTGATTTGAAACTAAAAAAAAAAAATTGAAAACCTTTATTATTTGAAATTCAAATGTTTAAAAGGAATATATCTTGAACATTAAATTTAAAAAATATGCTGAAAAATTAGAGTTTTTAGTATTGTTCTTTTTAAGACTTTTAATTTAGAAATCGTAAGTAAGTTGATTATTCTTTAAATTTATTTCTAATTTTCATTTGTTAAATTATAAAATCGTACAGCATTATTCTTGAATAAAAGACAAATTTAAAAAAATAGTTTTACATTAAAATATTTTTAAGAATACACTGGCTAGCTGTTATTGTGATCTTTCAAATTGTTTTTCCTATTTATTTGCTCTTGTAAATTTTTTTTCGCTGAAGATTTCGTCGATCAGTGCTCTGTATTAAATCAAGTTATTTCCTTTTTCCACTCCAAATCTATATTTAAAACAGCTCATTCTAGAATAATAATATTATAACAGATAAATGTATTATATAATGAGGTTGTAAGTGTAGTGTATAGTAGTAGTGTGTGTGTGTAGTGTAGTGTAGTGTGTGTGTGTAGTGTAGTGTAGTGTGTGTGTAACCAAAATTAATCCTAAAAATATTTTTTAAAAACCCGTGGTGGACGTAATGGATAATAAAACTAATTTCTTAATATAAATAATTTCAGGAATCAAACAATTTTATGCTATTATCTAACAATTTTTTGTTAAGGAAATCTTGGTGTTACAATAATTTATCTAGAAGCATTTTATAAATAACAGTTCTTATTTTTTTTTTTAAAAAAGTCTATTTGAAAACATTGTTGTCTAAAGTTTTTAGTATCACTAAGTGTCTTGTTTTTTTTATGTTTAAAAATAATGCTTTGAAAAATTCTAGAGAAGTCTATATAAAAGAAGAGGAAATATTTTCTGTAAAAATGCAATCTGAACGTCTGAATTAAGACTCTGAATTTTCAATTCTGTTTTAACTTGATTGTTACACTTTTGTTTTTAAATGCTTTCCATGCGTGAAGATCATAATTCTTTTCTGGCATAGTGTCTCGCAGATATATATTACCCTGTTTTCTTTCCTTTCAGGCAAAACCTACCATTCAAAATGATTAATTAAATTTTCTCAAAAAAAAAAGCAATGAAATGTGTCCAGCAATGAAATGTCTTAGAGGAACAAGAGATTTTCAACCGCAAAACTTCATATTATTCATATTGGTAATAACGAAGTGTACCAACTATAAAGTGGTAAAAGAGAAAAGGTAAAGAAGAATAATTTCAGAATTTTTTTCTCTGGACGAAAAGCATTTCGCAAATAAAAGAAACCACTCAAATTTTTTAAAGTTCACAACTTCCTTTTTCTTTTTTATTAGTACGTAATGTAAAGCTAAAAATGGCACTACTAAAAGAACTAACTGATTTAAGTTTTTAACAAAATATTATTTTACTTCTTTTGAAGAAAGAGTTTTTTTTCTAAGAGAATCCGTTTTTCTACTAAGCATTTTACAGAAAAATAATGTCTGATAGAGAGTTTCTTTCCAAGTGTACAACATTCATTGAATTGAACCAAATCTCAGTCCAAAAGAATTGATTGGGACTGAATCTAGAAGTTCATTCGGACATTTCATCCGACGAAAGTTCCAGAACAATTTGTCTGCTTTTCATTTGAAAAGAATCAATATTTGTATCTTACACAATTCGATACTCAAACGTTTGGGTACAATATTAATGAAATTACTAAATATTAATCCTAATATTATTATTACAATCGCAAAGTCAGGTTGAAATATAAATATTAAATAATGTTAAGTCAAGCTTTAACATCTTACGCTGAATAATCGCAAATAATAGTTTCATGTTTAAAGCTCCATATTAAGTGAAAATTCAATTCCTTCTTTTGTTTAAATTACAAAGTTATAGTTATTAATCTAATGTCTTTTAATGTTCTGAAATAATCTTCAAAAAAGAACTTAATAAAGGCTTTCAAAATAGAATAAATTTATTCTAGTATATTAATTGAATTGAAAACATTATGTTAACAATTCTCGCTTCTTCAAAATGTTTGGAAACTTTTATTTTTAAACCATATATTTAATGCGAAATTTCTAATAAATGCTTGATTCCATAAATTTAAGAAAAATCGATCTTCTTTTTAAAAGTTTACATCTTTCCAGTATCGTTATTTTTATTATTAATTGCTACTGAACTGTTGTTGACATATTTCTGCCTTGGAACATGTCACTCTCTAATGTTCTTTGCACTCCATTAAATTTCTTAAATACTAATGTCAGTAATAAATGCATTGGTTTAATAAAATGTATGTTACTAACACTAGCAAATAAATCCTTGTTTAAATACAAATTTGCATTATTTATTAGCTTAAACTCATTTTTACATAGAATAAAATTCTTGCAGCTTTATAGATTTAGAAGAATCAATTTTAAATTTACATAAAAATAATTATAATTTTAAATTTACATAAAAATAATTATAATTTTAAATTTACATAAATTTGTATAACTATTATAAATTCAGTTAAGAAATTCTGATTTTATTTTTGTAAAATTAAACGAGAATTATGCTAAGGAAATTGTAATAAATTATTTCAGGAAACTCAGAGCACAATGTTTCTAAAAAAATAGTTAATACATTTGAAAATGTTCACACGGAGAATAAATGCGAACGTAAAATCCTTTCAAATTCATTTGTTGCCAGTAATTTAAGTTTAAAGAATTTTAAGGTTATTACTTAAAAGTTATGTCACTTATCCTTATCTTAAAATATTATCTTATCAACTGACAGAAGTATTTGGATTAAAGTTTTATTTTCACATTTAAAAACTGAGTTTGTAAGGCGCATTTTATTTGATATATATTGAGATTTAAAATCAACATGAAAAGTTATTTTGCACATGTGTGTCGGAAAACTTGAAAAGAGCCTGTTTCTGAAATGCATGATAGGGATTGATTCAGGGTAATTTAGAAAGATTGATTATGATATTATTAGCTCCCATTAATATCTAGCTGGTAAATTAACCAAAATAATCAACTTGAAAGTGTTATGAAGTCACTTTATAATATGAAAATTGTAAGCTTCTGACTTATTAATTTATTTTATATTATTTGAAAGGAATTGATCTTATGTTTAGAATGAATTGGTAAAATGTGCAGTTCAGTTCTGGAAATACTAAAATTTCACTTTGTTTTACAGCGTTTTAAAATTATTTTCATTTATATTTAGAATAACACATTCATCAGTGCAACTTATCTTTTTAAAGCAGATACCACTTTCAATGAATATATAATTGAAAAGCTTCCTTTTGATTCACGTTAAGTTTTAATAGTAAGAAATATCAAACAATAACGATTCAAAAATTCTGTTTTCAATTAATTAAAACAAGCTAATTCTTTATTCATAGATGTCCAAAGTGGATTTCCTAACGTGTGCTTTCCTTAGTTTTTAAGGTTGCCGATACTGATTTTCGAACAAACAGGCGAAACTTTTCGATTTTAAAGGTAGTTCAACCTGTGCATGTGTATTTTAGAAAAAAAGTTATAAGGGGATTAGAAATTCTTTGTTTAAAGCAAAATTAAACCGAATGTAAACCAATTTTTTTTCAAAACTTTGTTTTTCATAAAAATCCTCCACACTCAGTTAACATAATATCTAAAAAACTAATAGAGATATATTTGCATAAAAATTTCAGCATGTTTTTCAAATAACATGAGCAATGAAATAAATCAAAGTTCTGGTGAAATAATATTTTATTTATTGAAGTTTTTAGAAAAACTAAGTTACAAATTTATGGCAGAAATACCTATTTACACATATTTTTAGCCATAATTTATTTGCATTCGAAAACTTTCCTTACAGTTTGATTCATTTCATTTATCATTTTGTTCTTTTATTTCTGTGCAAAGAAAAATAAGATTTCAGCCCTAGAATCTTCTGTAGAGCGTTAATCATTTAATTTAAACTTCATTAAGATTTACTACAAATCTCCCAGCTTCCCACAAAATACTATATTTTGAAATAACTTCTTGACACTTTTTGTGTTTTTAACTAACAATACGCCCTAAGAATAATAAAAATATTTCCTATCCTATTTTATTTTTAAAAAATTTCTTCGAACGTAGTCGGTCACCTTAATTTTTTTTCAATAAATTTTACAGAAAAGTAGAAGATTACTGACGATTAATAATAAGTAAATTAATTAATTAATTAACTAATTAATTAATAATTAAAGTAATTAATTAATTAATGATTAAATTAATAATGATTTTTTTAGTTTCCGGGATATAACTGACTGGAGAAAAATACTTCTCTGTATAAATTTAAATTATATATGAATTAAAAACAAAAACTATAATTTAAATATTAATCATGTGCTTATGTACATTTAAACCACACATCATATTTATTCACAGATATTTATATTGTTACGGAACATTTGAACTCTGGCGAAGGGGACTTGAAAGACAGCTAAAAGGCCAAGGGAGAATATTCTTTCAATAATATTTGTGTGTAGGAGTAGTTACCTTTGTGGCAGGTTTGGCCCTTTGAATGTCCTCAAATGTGGTGACAAAAATAGATGCATCTATTAAAGCCCAGAAGATTCTGTAATGATTATTTGATAAGAATACTTCAGAAGCTTCTAGAAGGTTTTTTTCCCCAGCACTATATAAGGATGATGCAGGAAATCAACTTTTGAGTGAAAGCTATAACAGCCACTGTACCCTCATGTGATATTGCGACTGCAGATATGTATTGCTGTGTAAACTCTGAATTTGTGAGTGCTTTAATAGCTTCTTTGTTAAAAGTAAATAAGTTACATAACTATAGAGTTCCAGAATAAGTTACAATTTAATGGAAAAAACCTGCCTGTTATTTGCGTGGACCTTCCTACAGATGAAACTCAATGTATGGCAATATTATCAGAAAATGGGTTATGATAATTATGTTGGAATATAGTTCTGATCTCTGCTCAGATTATTCATTCAGTTGAGTTAAGAATAATAAATCTTAAGTATTATTGATAGAAGTAAATAAAGAGTTTTATTTAGAACGCTTCCACTTAAAATGTAAAGAAACATTTGAAAGTTTATTTCACTGCTCTTCTTTTTGTCAAAAATACTTTTAAAATTCATTAATCCTAAGCAAATTTGCCTACTGTTTTATTCAAGGAGATTTTGTTTAATTTTGCATCATATTGGTGTTAAAAAAATTGAGTTCAAACATGGAATAGAGTGGGAAAAGTTTTTTAAGGCAATGACCATATGTCAAACTTCACATAATTTTCGGATAAATTGGTTATGCTGCATTTAGTATCACATGACTGACTCTATTTCATCAGTATTCATCTAGAATTGTTAATTCATCTGTGAAAGAAAAAAATGCCTTTGCCAGATTTTTCATATCAAAATTCTTGTGCAATATATATATATATTTTTTTTTGTAATTTTTATCTCAATAGTTTGAAAGATTTATATTCGCTTGACTTATTTTTTCATTTACGAGGAATTTTTATTTCTACGCATGATGTCATGGACACGCACATTTTATTTTTAAATGCGAGTTTGAATTGCAATTCTTTTTTTAAATGGTTTTCTGAAATGTTGCCAGGGTTAAAATAAACTTTTCAGCAATTTAGTCGATAGGAAATTAAGTTAAAAAGGCTGGAAAATGCTTTTTAAGATAACATTGTTTATAAAAACAGTTTTCCAAGCGGTAGTAGTATAAAGCACATTTTACTAAATTTTTTTGACGTATGTACCTTGTTTGTGTACGAAATGCAATTCCTTTGAATAATAACGTCATAGACTTTTCAAGACCTGATTTTTTGCAGTGTATATCGTTTTAAAAATATAGTTCTATTTTTTTTGAAATTTTTGTTTACTTGGCGTGAAATTTTTAAAGATGGTTTTACTTTTATGACTATATGTTAAATATTGTAAAAATATTTAAGTATTAAGATATATAACTTCGAGATTTATGAAAATAAAATTTAAAAACCAAGCTTTAATAATTGACTTGTGATTTTAAATAGTGTAAAGAAAAGAATCAAGTTGAATGATTTCATTAGTTTATTGCAACCTAATAATAATTGTACATGTAAAAAAACACAACAAAAACAAAACATAAATGCTGATAGATAATTAAAAAAATACATTGAAAGAACATACACTATTTATTTAATAAAATATAAATTTTTATGTCTAAAAGCAAGCATATAATAAATATCTTAACAGCTATTTTTTCAGTTTGATAGTTTTATCTTATATCTAATTTGCGTACAAACATATGGAGATTCTTTATAAAGTATAAAGAACTAAAAGGAACTAATCATGTTGTACTCCTTGTATAAAAAGTTTTTTTGTACTGTCAATCTATTTCTTATCAGAAAATTTCAAAAAAAAAAAATTCATTCAGCATTAAAAAGCAACGATTCGGAAAAAAAAAGAGTTAATGCAATCACTTATTTAATTTAATATTTAAACTTTTAGTATTTTTTTCAATGATAAACAAGTTCCTAAATATAAATTGAATTCAAAATATGCTTGAAGCAAAAAATAAATAAATAAAAATTCTTAAGTTTTTGTTAGATAAGCGGTTTTAGTAGTTAATCAAATTCTATATAAGAATTTCTTTCGTTTAAAATCACAGATTGAAATTATAGAAGAAATATTTGAAATATCAAGGTTTTTACGATGAACGTAAGCAAACTAGATGATGGATATATTAAACTAAATGATGTCGAGAACAAAATTCATGCTGTTTGCACTAAAGTTAATTTAAAAAATGACGCGCGATCATATCAATTACATTTCTCTACCTTTTTATTTTATACGCAAATCATTTTTTAAATCAGCGTATGCTTCAGATTAAATGACTAAAGGGTATGTATGGGGAAAAAAATATCGTGATAGGTCCACACCAAAGATAAATTAAAAAGAAGAATTTTTAGGATGAAAAACGGAATCTAATGAAGTATAATTTTTTTTTTAAATATCTTCTTGCTTAAGTACTGTTACTCAGTGAGACAAGGGATAGTTATATATTTACTACTCAAGCATAAAAAATTTGATAGACATAAATTCTATGACTTCCTATGAAGTCTTAAAATTCTGGGGGAAAAATCAAAGCTGTTTCGTAACTACAGCTCGGTTAACTAATGGTTTTAAAGCTTTGTTTCACTGACGCGAGCTTTAAAATTTTTTTAAGGAAAAAAAACTGAATATCATTTCAGTATAAATTGATGTTATGGTATTCATGTACACTGGTCTCTGAAAGTTTAGGAGCAACATGTTTTCCAATGCTTATTATTAAAAAAGGTTTCTAACAATTTTCATAGTTTATATGAATGATAGCAACCATTTTTTTAAAAACACTTACTCAAAAATTGACAGTCATCATTTTTATTTTAAAGAAATGAACACTTATATTGTTGGAGAAAAGGCTCAAAAATCAAACAACTCCATGTGTATGTTTTGGTATGACTGTGGGACATTAATAGTTGGTATTTCGTTGACAATAATTATTAAAGTCTAAGAAAAGTCGTTTACCTGATTCGTTAATGTGGCGGGTAGTCGGATGGATGGAAATAGGATCATAACTATCTCATGCAAATAATCATCTCAATGTCTCAAGTATTCCATTCAGGGAAAATATTAAGATTCTCTGTTTAGAAAATATGTTTTAGGTGGAGCACACTTACAAAATACAGTTTTCAGCTCTTTCGGCTCAAAGGAGAAGCACTTCTGTGCATCAATCAGCTGCAGATCCTTGCTGCATTTAGCTGCATTTAGTCCCATTAGAAACAGAAACGTCCCTTACTACGGTCCGAAGATCCCCTCATAGTACGGGTTTCTATGCAAATCGACCCAATGTGAGTGTCGCTCTGTGCCAACAATAGAAATGCGCCCATTTATGTTGGACAAAATTACACAATTCCTGGACCATACAGACAGAGAAATGGTTTCTGTACTCTTCAGAGACGAGTCCAAGTTTACACTGGAGAATGATTGAGGGCTGTAGGTAACAACGCACCAGATACAAACAATCCAACTTTGCTAAAAGACTCGGTTACAAAAGTGTTGGAGTCGTAGTTTTGAAAGGGATTTCTCTCGATTGACTAGACTGACTTGCAAAGATATGGGGAGGAACTTTTACTGGTATAAGGTATCAGGAAAATATCTTTGATCTATATGAAAAAAAGGAGTTTAATATAAGGAGAAATAGATATAAAGGAGTTTAATATAAGTTTTACTAATCCGAATAAAGGATCCACAATTTTTTATTGAAGCAATTCAACTAACTATGCTATCTTTTTTTTGGTTTATTTCTTAGCTATTAATTTTAATACTTTTTTCTCATACATTATTGAGTTTGTGAGTGGTTTTCAGTACTTAAATACTATTTTAAAATATTAATAGATTTGCTTCAACTTTCGAATCTAAAATTTTACCTCAAACAAGTTTCTTATATAAAATTAGCTTTATTTTATATCAAATTAAACTTAAAAATAAGTAAATATTGCAAGACAAAAATAAATTTTATATCAACTGTTTAAGCATTTAATATTAATTACTTTATTTTTCTTTTTCAAAATTAAAACTAAGCAACAGTATTTTTTGTGGAATTCCAGTGTGCTAAGTAATATAATTAATTTCGTAACTAAGAGTAATAATTAAGAGATTTAATTTTTTTTTGTATTAATTTCTTAATGTAGTCTATTGTTCATTTAAAGTAACGTTTGATATGTAAAAGAAATAAAATATACATTAAATAATATTATTTAAAAAAAATACAAAATTAAGCATTTAAAGAATTTTAAATATAGCTAAGTCATAGGGGAATTTTATATTTAAATAAGAATAAATTACGAGAAAAATTTAATTCAAAATATTTTTTATCTTCAAAAGGACTCACGATTAAATCTTGAAAGCATTTGCGTTCATCTACAGCATTACAAGCTCCCTGAAATAATTTCTATCTAATTAAGGGGTTAGTTTCACGAAACAAGATCTGTATCTAAGTAATGTTAAAAATAGGTATTTTTAAGGAACATTCATAAACATTCTATTAAATAAAAATCTCCAATTTTTTTACTGAATATTCTTTGAACCATAATACATACTTTTATCAGAGATTTTATGGATAGGAGATGTCTGGTTTATATATATATATATATATATATATATATATATATATATTTAAAAAAATATTTTTTGCACAAATCTGTTTTTTTTTTTCAAAAACAGTGAAATTTCATGATGTTTAATGCCATAAATTAAGTCAGAATATATTTTGAAAAATTCCCTCGATTAAAGTATGTATTAGAGTGAAATTATTAATTATGCAAAGCTATAAGCTGTTAAATGCAGTAGTTTAGGAACGAATGTTCCTTATATGGTAAAAATGTTAGTTTTGAGAAAAACGGGTTTTAGTAATGGATTTAGTAGACTTTGGCAAGTGGTAAAACATTTTCAAAAATATATTAAAAATACTTGTACTGCACCTAGACTGATAATTTTTGCACCATTAGAAGCGTAGAAATTCATATTTTATTGAAATGGAAAAAGTGAAAAATGTGTTTGGGGGCCGAAATTCATGAACCTACCCCCTTAAGTGATTCTTACTGATAATTTCTATATCAGTGGTTAGATAAAAATAATATATTTTTAGGAAATAAATTTTACGGAGTATTTATATAAATGTGAAAGGCTCATGGGAGAACAGCCTCTGCCGGCGCCATGATACGTGACTGAGCGCGCTTTACAGAGACGCGTGCTGAGACGCTCAGAGAAACAGAGAGAGAGAGAGAGAGCCAAACAAAGAAAACGAGGAGCACGAGTACTTTCATGTCGAATTTTAGTCACATGACAACAACGCGCGTTTAATTGTTTTAGTTTAATATTTGTGTAGTCCTCTTTTCCTTGTTATCGTTGAAATAAATCGTTTTGTTTGTTAGCTCTTAGTCATTATTAGCTAACGAACCCCACCCAAACACAACATAAATAAAAAAAAATGAGAATTTTCTAGTAATGAACGTCGACTTTGAAGCTCTACATGAGACTGACCGTGTAATTTTGAAGCTCAGCTAAAAGACGGTAACGGCACCCCACGCCATCGCTTCTCTGTAGATTCCCCACACATCAGTCTTATACGGTGGATCATTAGTGGGGCCAGAACTCGAATTCTGCAGAAATAACCAATTCGTGAACAGGGTAAGCGGGCATCAAAGGGAGCCATTTTCGTCGATAGCAGTTCAATAAGGATTCAGAAGGTTATATTCAATGGATGTGTTAAGTTAGCTTAGAGAAGGGAGAGAATTGAGAAGAGGATAAACCTAAAAAGGAATTTTAATCAATATTTAGATGGATTGATTATTATGATCCTTCTGTTAGTGTCGTAGCAGAAAACATTAGATTGTTAACATGAAAGAAACTTATTTCGTTTCTATCATGTTTGTCCACTACAGTGAAAATAAATAGGAGTTTGAAAATAAATTTTAGCTTTTTCATGGATTGGAACTCTTGATTTCAAAATTTAAAAATATTCAATACTTTGAAAATATTACAAATGTTCTTATTGGAATATGAAGGTCACTTATCTTACGCTATTAAATTTTTGCCAGCAAAATTCTATTAAAAGTTTTAAGAGATAATATTCATAAAACCTCTCTCTTGTTTAAATTATTTTCTTGAAATGGCATATCGTATAGGCGCTACATTAAAATTAGTGAAAAGATTGAACACTTTGTTTCATAGAAATTTCTTCTTAGTGTTTGTAAGCTGAGATTAAATTTCGAGAGATCTTAAACTCCATGGGTCATAACAAAGTCTTTGCAGTTAAAGATCAAAGTTCAATACAAATCTTCATACGAAGTACTGATGAAAAAACAATTCAAAAGTAAAAAAATAATTTATGAAACTTAGTATTACTAGTTTTAATGGCTAAAAATTTTTCATCAAAAATGAATTAACATTGTTGAACATTGAAAACAAAATTCTCATGTGTGACTCAGTTCATAAAACAATATTTGTGCTTTGGATGAGTTAGTTTCAGTCATTTAAAGACGTCGTAAAACGTGTTTAAAAAGAGCTTCCTTCATTTATGGCGTTCCGTAGCCAGGCAAGGAATAAACGATTCATTAGTGCTTTTTCTTAAGCAAACATATTTTTAGGGATTTTTTAATAAAAAAAGTTTTTAGAATTTTTTTTTTTTTTTTGAAAATTAGAAACAAATTAATCATTTAATCTAATTTAGGGGTAAATAGTAGAACGCTCAAGAAATGTATTTCCACTTTTTTAAGACTTCAATCTTTTTCTTGATATGCTTTTGCATTTCATATTTATTTCTTCCCTTTTATTTCGAAATTACAGTTCGTATTTTATTTTGTGGTAACTAATGAATGAGTTTTTCTTTTACTCATAGAAATACTAGTTTTTTCACTTATGAAATGAGTTAATTACTTTTAATGATGTTAGATTTTCTTGGTATCTCTTCCACGCGTTTTTCTTATTCTGAGCGTTTATTCGTAACTTCTAAGTATGTTTTCCAATGCAATTTTTCGGAAAGCAATTCAATGTCTTGAATTATTTTATTTTCTTTAATAAGTTTAAAGATACCATTTATTAAACAAAATTAACCTGTATCGCATTTTTTAAATTTGCTAATATCAGTGTATTGATTTTGCTACTTCACAAAGATTTCAAAATTCACTTGCGTTTCAAGATAATATGTCTTGTTATTAATTATGTAGATGACCGTTTTTGTTTACACCTTGAATTTTTTTTTATTTGAAATGTTTCTAGAAAATGTATTGAACTCGATCATGGAGAGTATTATATCAGAAGTTAAAACTTTTTTAGACTTCAGTAAAAAGTAAATCTGTTCCGGAATGCTGGCTTCTGAAAACAATACTTTTTAATTGAAGAATTCAGAATGAATGAATAGCTTTAAGTGGAATTTCTGAGCTGCATTTATTCAAAGACGTTCGACATTCTTATTTAAACAGTTCCTCTCTTTTAGTAGTGATACTGTATCATAACTTGTAAGAGATTCTTTAATATGAAATGATTAAATATAATTAGTTCCCTTTGAAGATAAAGGAAAACCCAGTTTTATCAAAGCACATAAAAATGTGGTCAAATGTCTTCGAAATTACTTAAATTTAAAATATATACTTATAAGAAAATGAGAGGACGTGGATTGAAAACTGAATTAAATAAAATTAGAAAAACGTAGTTTGAAGTTCTCTTTAAAAATATAAGTGAAATGAGCTTTAAGAATAAGTTTAAAAAATAGTCTTAAGTATGAAAAAAAGGCATAATTCCTTTAATTAAATATTAGGAGTAAAGAATAATTAAATCTAATGCATTATTATAGGGCCTATAAATGCAGATATTGTCACGTGTTAATATCCTGACCTTATCATGTGTTTGAATCGATATTCGATAACTTCCTATCTTTTTTATGCCAACACTTATTACTTGAAAAGTTTTATTAGACGTTGAAATTCCATTAGTAGTTTTTCCAAATATTTAAACATGATCTGTTTTTTACTTGATCTCAAACACTGCTTTAATATATTATTTAATGAATTGAAATATAAACCACCACCACACACACAGCATGATACATTGAATTTCTGTACGTCAAAAATTATAGCTATTTTGTTTCTACATGTGTACGATGTTCTATTAATCATCGCACATCGAGACTAGATTCATTGATTTTGCAAAGCACATTCCTTTGGTGAATTCTATTGTGGTTGACTACAGTTATTGCAGTTATAACTTTCAGAAACTCGAAAATTACCATTAAAAGTTTCTAATTTGTTTTAAAATATTGCAATAAGTTTGAGACATTAATTATTGGAGTAGCTGACAATACTACTTCTGAGTCTTGACGCACTTCATGAGTCTTGACGCATTCTTTAGAAGCGTTCAATAGTTCGACTGAATAATGACAGATGCGCGTTAAAAAAAATGTACAACGAACAAATAATATTTTTTCAATTGAAATGTCAAGTCACGTGAATAATGAATGATAAGTTTTGCTTAAAACTGGCTTCGTTAACGTATTTAACTCAGTATTAAGAAAATAAACATGTGTCGATTTTTAACATAACTTATTTAGCAGTTTTGCAATGTTTAAAGAATGAAAGATAATAGTTTATAACTAAAATAATAGATATGAGCTAAACCAAGCATAACTGCAAGTTACAAAAAATAATGCGCTGTATTTTATTAGATATGTTCGGATAGGATTTTGCCGACAAGACATGTAGCAAATATATTTTCGGCAGAAGGTAGTATCAAAGTCTGTGAGATAACACTTACATAAACTTTGCGGTCATGACCACCAATTAGGCATTTTTCTTAATCCTTTAGCCACTAAAAAATTGCAAATGAAATTTGTCCAAAGTCTTCACGTTGGCTTGGAGACGAAGTTAGGAGAGTGGGGAGCCAGCTCAAGTGTCGTCCTCATCAAATGACCGTGATTCAAAATTACGAGGTTCGTCGACAATATCCTTTTGTAGTTTCAAAATGCAAAGTTAATAAGGAATCCCCCTATAAGAATTACGAAGAAAAATGAATAATAGAAAAAAACAAAAACAAAAAAATACGATGAAAATGCTTGTAGCTGGGAAATATTAGATGTCTTCGATGCCTTAGTGCATGTTACGAAATCGCAATTTTTGCCAATTTAAAGAAGAAAAAGGAGCAAAATTAGTTTTTCTAGATAATAAAGTGTTAAATAAACTACAAATATGGTTTCAAATAGGGGCTCAAAACTAGGACTTTAAAATTACCAGCTTACATCATTATTTCCACGCCACAGGTCCAGGGTTCAAACTCCGTGCTGGGTAAGGTCGATTAAGCCTTTCAACCCTTCAGTTTGTCAATAAATGAAAACCAAGGTTGCTTGGGACCTAAACACAGAAGGTTTCGCGTAATACTGACCACCTGACCCGAAAATCTGCTCATGCCCCTCAGTGCCCAAGGTCACGAAAACTGAGATGGGCACAGTCAGTAGGCCTTGGCCGTCATGGGCTGTTGCACCACTAAGTTTAAGTTCGGTTTATATCATTATTTGATGGAAATATTAACCCTTCAGATTACTTCTAGTGTTTTTCGTTAACATTAGAATATTTCTTCTATAGAAAAAAAAAGAAAGAATAAAATGAAATTATATAATTTAAATTTAGCTTATATTTATATTATAATATTGATTGTGTGAAGTACTTTTTTGAAAATTTATATCGTATACAAATGAAGAAAATATGTTGATTTACAAAAAAGTACTTTGTTTTCAATTACTATTAAAAAATATGGGAGAAGTTTATCATTTAAATATAGCCTAAGTTTATTGGCATTAGTGAAATGTAGCTCAACTTATAATTTTTTTTCTATAGAGTTTTTGATTCATTCCTATGTAGCTTCTTTTCATTAAATTCTGTAAGAATTTTTTTTAAATAAAAATAATTAATGATAAAATTTATTGTAGAACAATATCGTAAGAAATAAATTCAATTTTAGTAATAAATGATACGAAATATCTTTAACTTCACAACACAGTCATAAATCTAATCAAAATTAAGAACCAGATATAAATTTAAAATATTTATTACTTTAACATTTCTATTTAAAAAGCTGAGAGAAATAAAACTAAACGAACAATAAACAAAGGTTCGAAATAATTTAATGTGTATAATCTCTTTTGCATTGTTTAGCATAATGTTCTTGTTTTGTCATTTGTAAAAGAAACTTATAAACTACTTTTCTCATCGTGTTCCAAAGAATGAGGTTAATGGTTCATTTCCATCATAACAATGCTAGCTCTCGAGTGAAATTGGATCAACTAAATAGCTTTGTGACGAAATGTTTTGCGAGACTTTTTCCAGTTTTGTCTGAAATTGCGATGGCCAGTGTAGTTCAGATATATGGACAATATTTTTCCTTTTTTACGAAATAATAAATAGTTATACATATTTTAGAATTATTACTGACGTGCATTTCCTTAAACAGTGATAAATATTTTATAATTAATCAAAGACTGGATTAACAACTATCTTAATAATAAATTCAGAAGCATATACATGAAAACGTTTACCAAAACTTCAGTGTTGAATATTCTAAAAAATACCCAGAATACGCATTCGCAATGATGACGCATTTGCAAACAGAATTATATTAGATATTTCAAGAAATTTTTCATTTTCCTTGTATGTAACAGGAAAAGTTCATTTAAAGAAACTTAGTAACCTAATTTTATAAGATCTTATTTTTTGATGATCAAAAGTAAAAAAAAAGTTTTAGATGCTATAAACGCAACATATATGTGACAAATAACCGGCATTTATGGTTCTCAACTAGCAGTTCTATCTTAATAAGATATAACTCCATATAACTAGCAGTTATAGCTTAATAAAATATAACTCCATAACTAGCAGTTATAGCTTAATAAGATATAACTCCATAACTATCAATTATAGCTTATATATATAATAAGATATAACTCCATAACTGCAGTTAACTTAAATACTTATACATTCGTTTACTAGTGAAAAGTTTGTATTTAATAGTACAAATATTTTATCAAAACTATTTTAAAAAATTGTTGTTTATAAATAATCCAACCTTTTATAGAGAAAAATGAACATTAGTTTTTATTAAGTTATTCTTTATTTATTAACGTTACAAATAAATAATAGAAATCAATTTTACTGAAAATTCAATCAATTCTAGAATAATTTATTTCTATTAATCCCACTTAATTTAATTCTAATTCAATCAAGTACGTCAAAGTCCAATGACGTTATTGAGTGAACTGTATGTTCAAGTAGTGAAAATTCTGTCCTTAGCCTATGCTTCTCAAAGGAAACATGCTTTGTTTTTACTTACATGTCCTTTCTAAATCCTATTATGCGTGTATTCAATATAGAAAAGTATGAGAACAAAGGAAATCTCTCCCCCGGGGCTAACACTTCCTCATCCGCTCCATTGGAATTCTCTCTCATACCCTTTCACAATAGGGTCTCTTATCAGTTACTCACTTGGGGATGACGAACGCCAACTCTTTCATTATTTTCTGCACCATTGACGTTCATATATTATGAAAGGAAGGGTTCCTACTATTTTCCAATCAACACGTAAATGTTTTACACATTAGGTGAATCGAATGTCTGATACGAATTATATTCGAATTTAACGCTCGCAAATTTTGATCGTAAATTTTCTATAACGTAACATTTAAAAATACTTTTGTTTTGACTCGTTGTATCTATTTTTATATGAACTTTTCATATTTTATGAAGCCAAGGGGTAGTGTATCGCGCTTCCACGCCACAGGTGCGGGATTCGAATCCCGGGCTGAGCAAGGTTGACTCAGCCTTTCGTCCCTTCAGTGAGTTGATAAATGAATACCAATCTTGCTTGGGAACTGAACACTGGGGATTTCACGTCACACTGACCACTTGACCGAAACATCTGCACATGCACCGAAGCGTCTAAGGTCAGTAAAATAAGATAGGCACGGGGCCCACATGGGCTGTTGCGCGACTGAGTTCAGTTCAGTTTGATATTTTCTTGTTACTTAAAATGACGTTTTCTTTCTTCACTTGGTTTGCGCAAGAGCAGCCATTTTTGTTCAAACATCGCCTGACAGTCTTGAATTGATCAGAAAATGCATATCTTTACGTCATAAACAAAACCAGGAAAGAGAGGAGGAGGTAGAAGAATCGGAAATAGTAAAACATAATTAGGGCATTTTGGGGACCCAACGAGAGCAAACCCAATGGGGATCACCTCGGGTTCCGTTTCTAATGTGAAAGTTAAGCATTGTATTTCCTAAATAACTGTAAACAGATTTTTTTTTTTTTAAAAAAATGTATGATTTATATAACGTTAAATTACGCGTTTGAGTTAATCACTTGAATCGAGTCAGAAATATTTCAGAAATAAATGTAATGATATTTCTTATAAATGCAAAACTGAGAAAGAATTACCTTAACTGGAAAAATTAAAAAAGTTTATTTAATTAATACAATGTTTTTAGTAAAATGGAAATATAAATTATTCAGACACATAACTATTTAAGAAAGCACTAATTGAAATTATATATAACTTAAATTAAATACCAAAAAAATTACAATTTTCATAAAATTCTCAAGTATTTTATAACTTTAAAACCATATAAATGAATTCGAAATTAATCTTTGTTGCAAGAGTAAAAAAATAAAAACACATTGTACAGGCTCATAAAAGGCTCTATGAGTTTTTATTGAAAATTCAAAGTACATTCAAATATTTATTATGTAACATAATTGTTATTTATTGCATAACATATTAAAACGAGAAAAAATATTTCAAATGAAATAGTTATCTAAAAGTTTATTTTAAGTTACTTTCTTTTATAAAAATTAAAAAATATCAAGCCCCATCAATTGGAAAAATGAAAAAATCTTATCCGACTTCTATTTTTTGTGCGTGGAAACATAATAAATGCATTAGTAAAATTTAATACTTTTTCACGACTGTATTCTTGATTTTAGGAAAAAGGCTTAGTAATAATTTTATCGTTCGAAAACAAATATATAAAAAATTAAAAATAATAAAATTCATATTTGTATTCTATCAAACCAAAAACCAGCTTTGGATCTAACATATACGCTGATATCGGATCCGAACGAGTAAAGAACTTAAAGCTTTAAATTCGGTCGACTTATCATTTCTGTGTATAGATTAGCTTTATCTCAAACTTATGATGTAGAAAGAAAGCATATAACACGCTCTACGTTGAGTATTTTTCTTTACTCAGAATAATAAACATTCCTTCTAGAAAAATCTTAAGAAAAGTCTCTCTCAAAAGGGAAGAACGAAACATCCGAAGACTTAAAAGTACTTTTGTTCCGCATATCGGATGGCACAGAAGACGCAGGGTGTTCGTCAAGGGATTCTTTCGTGCTTGTTAAGCGAAAGCCAAAAGTATAAACAAATAAATAAAAGAGCTATCAACAGTTCCAGTAATCTCTAATGAATTATGTAACACTTTACGTAAGATATTTCACAGCAATAACGCCACTTTCACTGTTGTCCCACCAGAAAATTTATATAAAGAACCCATTCGAAATAAGAAAAACACATTATGTAGTAACTGCATGAAAAAAATTCATTGCAATTTCAAACACTAGAATATTCGCTCAGACTCAGATAAAGATGCCCAAATTAATGTACTATAAAAAGACAATGTGTATGCTTTGCTACAATTGAAAGGATTCTTTTTTTGGTCATGTTAAAAAAATGTACACACATTGAATCATTCATCATAAAATAATAGCTGAGTTAATTAGAAATAGTAAATAGTTAACTTATTTTATTTATTGTTTTATGTACGACTGCTATTCCATTTTTCCTTTTGTCTCTTCTTTTTGGGACTATTATATCCCGAAGAGTAAGGAAAGTAACAGTAAATAACAAATTTAAAACAAACTGCTAATAAATAATTTTAGTATAAACTAATATTACAAAATAACAACAATATGCAATTTTTATTACCTGAGAATCCATGCAATAAAAATGCACTGTAATTAAATATTTTTCGTGTTTTTAATTTATTTTTGTATCCTATTACACATACTTTTAAATTAAAAAGTATAATATTTTAAGTCCAAATAATTATGCAATAGGAATATTTCCAGATACATTTGAAAAAGTTGGAAGGTTTTGTTAGTTTTCATTCTCGAATTCATAATTAACAAGTACTGCATTTAACTTGAATATGTTATTCGGGAATAGATGTTTATTTATTCAACTGTTCATTATTAAGGTTACACTATTGAAAATAGTTTATAAGTGTATATTTGGATATAAATGTTATATTTGTGGGATATTTGGTGCTGAAGTTTAAACATTTGGTTTGCCAATCTTATTATAATACTTTTTAAGCTTCTCTATAATTACTTCCATTTCTTCCCAGTATTTTCAATTCCACAAAAACTCCAGATGATAAATATTATATTTTTGAATTGTTCGGGATTTAAGAAAGTATTTCTTTCAAATTTTATTTCATTCTTTTACTAGAAAAAGTTAATTTTTAGTACATGTGTTACATGCAAAGATATTGATTCAAATTTAAAGGCAAGATTATTCATTGCAAATCAGTTTTGTTATAAAGAATTTTATTTAATCCTTTTAATTGTTACGCGGATATATAACACATCTCCTTTATTCTCTTTTAGAGAATTATTCAAAGTATTTAATCACTTATGACTAAACGAGTCCAGTTCCTCTTGAATCAGTATCCGTTGAAGACAGAGAAATCAGTTTTCCTCAATATCTCAAACCAGTAGGTTCTTTTTAAGAGTTCATGACATTTGCTTTGAAAAGACAACATACTTAAGATATAATTAACAGAAATAATAATAAGTTATGTTTGGTATAATTCAACAAATTACTGTTATATGAATCCAGTTATTCCAACTCAATCTTCGAGTTACAACGATTAAAAGCATACGTACATCGTATCTTGTACTCTATTTCAACAAGGAAACATATCACAGATTTTTAAAAAAATATTTATAAAATCATAAATTTATAAGGATTTATCATTAATTAAAAATCATAACACTGAATCAGATTCCTAAAAAATTTTCAAGAAAATCATTCTCAAACCGAGAGATATATCATAGAAATTATGCAAAAATATTATCATTTACATTTTTAATTTATTTATTGGATTTATAAAGAAATATAAATGTTTACATTTGTGATATTATTAATAGTTAAATCCTAGTTTTGTAATGCCACCAGTGTCAAGTTCCAAAATAAAATTATTTTCAGTAAAATGAAATGTTAACTTTTATTTTCATCAAATTCATTGAGTGAAAAGTGAAAAAAATAAACGTGTCGAAACTCTCAAGTTGTATAATGTAATTGATGGACCTGAAGCCAACATATAATTAGATATAAAAGTCGCATCCAAACACAGACACTAATATATCTGAAGATATATAGTTATCAAGTAGCTTACATTTATAATAGAACGACTATCAACTATCGCCAATGATAACAAAAAAAATCAAACTCTACTTTTCTGATATATCCAGTAAAGGAATGAAAGCTTCTAGTATAATCCTCCACATGGTCTCGGGGCAAACTTGGAAGATAATTTTTCAAGACTACAAACTGGAAGCGATGGAAACGCTGTCGGCAATGTAGTCAAACCCTTTTTGTTAGCTCAACAGCAAAAAATCCCTTTATCACAATTACATATCATGTTTCCTCTGTAAGAAGATGGTAGTTAAAAACTTTCAATTACAACAAAGAAATCAGATTAAATTTAAGAAGGAAAATATGTCCGATAACGAGAAAGTCTGTTTACAGATAGTATTAGAACTTATCTAAAATTTAGTTTACAGGAACGTAATAATCTGTTAAGTTATTTAAAAATGCATATGCTCTTTAATCAATATACAAACATTATGCTAGACGTATTATCTGACTGGAACATTTAATTTTAAGTGAAATTATTTTTAAAAAAAATTACAATGAAAACTGCATTTTCAAACAGAAATACCCGCTTTAGTCAAAGAATTGGGAAGCTAAAAACATCTCGCTATATATATATATATATAAATTCAGTAACTTTAAAAGAAGCCATAAAAGTTTAATGAAAAGATAATAATGTTCTATCTTTAAGGCGAACTCCTTACAATTCACAGTTTCTAAAAATATTGAAAGTATTTCAATGAATGCAATTTATGAAGGAAAAAAAGCGTGGCAATTATTTTTCCAGGAATTATCTAGTCCTGCTATCTGGTTTCTAATACTACGTGGCGGACTTGTGTAATTCTGAGGATAGCTTTCTCACTATATAAGATCTCACTGAGACTTGACTTAACACTTATAAGAGGATTAAAAAAAAAAATCCGAACTTTACATATAATATTGAATATGAAATGTTAGCCTTACTTTTAACATACAATTTTTTATGATTAAAATACAACAATTACCCCAATAATTTACTTGTTTTATGGAAAATTGGTAGTTATATTTAATTATTTTATAAATTACGGAGCAAGAATGCTTGGGATTTATCATTTTCTTATTTGTAATCGTCTTACACAGTAAGATAATCATCTTTTGTTTGTACGCTGAAATATACTCATCAAATATGTAAATTCCTGCAATAATAATGTTTTGTTCTTATTGGAGAAAGGAGAATCCATATATATATATAATCAATTCACTGGTGCATATTATGTTCGATTTATAATTAAAACTCCTGCACTGAATAACTCGAATTGTTCTCTAGAAATTGTATTTACGTAGAATAGAGATACTTTATTCTAGGAATAAATAACGGTCAGGAGTTATATTATTATTTTGTGCTGATCCTGCATTTTTGAATGCACCCAGTAGTATTTCTGATAGCTAGTGTAAAATTACAAACTCAGGATGTATTGATTATTATAAACTTAGTTCATTCCCTAAAATTATTTAACTTGTAACAATAGTTCAAAATATATTAAGGATAAGTTTAAAATGCTACATTTGTAACATACTATGTAAATAGAATATAGTTAGAGAAAATATATAATAAATCTTAACTTTTCTAAGATTGAAACGATACGTATTTTATTAATATTATTTCTCCAAGGGAATACATTATTTGAAAAATAATAAACAAAAAAAAGAACACTAAATTTTCGTAGCCTTAATATATTTATATTATTTAGTACATAATTATCTTATTTTTCTTAATTGCGATTCAGAAAATACAGTGCAGCTAAAATACATCGATTCTATATCGTCACAGGTGTTTTTAATTATAGGCTAAGGACAATTGAAAACGTAAAAATAATAAATGGACTAGATCAGAATTATTATCACGATCACCGAGATTTTCGAAGGAAAAAAAATAGAAAATTCGAAGAAAAATATTATTATTTAAAATAATTTTGTAATGACGGAAATGAAAAATTAAATAACATTTCGAAATAAAAAGAATAAATTAACACAAAATTTTGATGAATATTAAATAGTTCTTTTGGGCAAAACACTTTATATCGCTCCATGTACACATTTCTCCTTATCAAATAACATGTAAGTAGTAAATGTGCATCCTTTTTAGAATGAATACATTTTCCTGCCTTTTTGTCCTAATCCAACGCCCAAAAAAAGCGGAAGAATTCAATTGATTCTCGGATATTATTACATTTTAAATGGAGTCCTCCTTCTAGTTGATTCCTGATTTAAAACAAAGACGAAACCAATGCATTTTTCGCCTGGCGGAATAAATGACAAATATATATTCGGACAGATACATCTTTCGAAGGGGTTTTAGAGCCGCAGTTACTCGATCCAATCATCGCGAGTTCTGAATGAGTTTATTTACAGAAACAGCTGTTCATTTGACAGAAATGGAAATTGTGTCATTTATTTGTCATACAGAATGAGAAAACTTTTTTGCCCTTTTCTGTTGTAGATTGCGAATCCAAAACGTTGGATTGTTTTGGCAAATGACTCAATTGGGATGTCAGAAGGATTAATCCTATTCTAACTAAAAGCATTGCATGGATTCAAAATATCGTAAAATAGGACGGTTTCATAAGATGACACCAAAAGAAGTAGCTAATACATTTTAACAAATAGCTGTAGGAGAGGAAAGGTTTCTATTCATATCTTTCAAAATAATTTTCTTTACATCTTATAAAAATCAAACACTTCTAAAAGTGTTTTTGTTCAATTGATTCTTATACATTGAAATACAAACTAATTTAAAAGTTTTATATTTCGTCTTCGTATTGTTTTTCTTTCTCTTATAAATTTTCAAAAAAATAGTTTTTAACAATGAAATAAACATATTTGATAGATAACATTAAGTTTAGTTTTAATTGAAACAAACATAACTGAATATAACAATTAAATTCCCTAGCATTTCACTGCTACCTGCGCTGTCATTTAATGGGACTTGAATGAGTTGATTAATTTAGAACTAAAAAAAGTAGTTTATGGAAAATACACAATGACATGTTTAATGACATATCAATCACTACACATGCAATGCAACTCAAAGGATCAACCCAAACCATTGACAGATTGTTTGATAGTTTATTAACATTGCACACAGTAATAAAACCACACGAGAGATATCGGTGTTCTCGGATGGTTCTCGGGGAGTGTTGCGAGATACAATTGCCATCCCCAGGCCAGCTCTATGCGGATGAAGTCTGAAAATCTAACTGTACAATCCATTTGGTGAATAGGGCTACAAGATACTCCTCTTCAATGTCCGAGAAATCGACCCTTACGATAGCGGATACTTGATGGTCTGGATCTGCATCACGCTGGAAGGTCCCACACATCTCCATGTCTTTGAAAGAGGCACTTTGAGGAATAAGGATGAGAACTCTATTTTCGCCTTTTCACGAGTGCAGTGATTTTATTTTAATGGATGACAACAAGAAGCACATCTGGAGGACGAATTTCTGGAAAGTGAGAATATTTGACGAATGGATTGGGAATCCAGACCTCATCCATATAGAGCAGGCCTGGGAGAAAGCAAGCACCCTCAGAGAACCATTCAAGGCTTGATAACAGAATTTCTTAACGAGTGGGATTCATTGCCACAGAAATTCCATTCAGAAATTCCATTATTTCTGCTATAAAATCAAGATCTGAAAGAGGGGACCATACCCTCCTCAATATTAATCCATTTTTTTTGTTCGGTTCTGCAACTTCTGTTTCATATACGCACCATCATGTGGGTGCATTTGAAGTGTTGAACGGCTATTTTTTGCCCTACAATACGGTTTATAGATGATGAAACATCCATTTTTTCTGGTTATTTTTCTCATGTACAACTTTTAATACACACACACATGTATGTAGCCTTTTCAGCGTAAGCAGATGTAAGGATTACTTTTTCACTAAGTTTTGCTTTAATAAAAAGAGCTTTAAGCTGATGCTGGATTTTCTACACATGAGTTATTTATACTCTGAAAATGCGACCACAATTCCCCTTTAAATTAATTAAAGCGTTTGCGCGCTAAATTAATTAAGCACCGCGTTTTTCAAGAACTTGTTTTTTCTTTCAAAAAATGATGTTGTTGAAGGAATATTAATTTTCAGCTAGGTTGAGATGATTAATTTTTAGCCTAAACCATTTTGATAGCACATTTTTTTTACTTTTTAAATTTCTTTTTAAGACATGAGATGTTATACTTGAATTTTTAGAGTCTTATATTATAATATAACCCACCGTGTTTAAGCCTTTCTTATGAACCAATGATAATCTCTCTCCTCTCCATATGTGAAGCCTTCTTTTAATCCAATTGCACGTTCTCTTTCAAATGGAGTGGATACATTGAACGAATCCGTCTGCGAGGTATTGGGACAGTTGTCGTGGAAGTTATGTAGTGTTGAAATGCCATCCGGGGGGGGGGGGAGAGGCTCCATTACAATGCATTGGAACTTTTCGCAGAAAAACGGCTTGACGAATCACTCTAGTTTCAACTCTAGTTTTAAAATATTTTCAAGATATTATTCACAGGGATTGAGACAAATCACTGACACTTTTTTTAATTAGAATAATTACTTAGAAAATTTTTGAGACTGCTTCTAGGACAAGTTCCTTTTACCGGGAAAAACAATTAACGGCTTTTAAAGAACAACTCATTTTTGCTGTATACATATATCATTGTTGTATATTCTTAATGCCAAACATAAGGAAATAAAAATCTCCATGTATTTATAAAACCTTTAGTTTTTCAGACTAAATAGTGTTTGAAATTACCTCAAACTTCATTTTAATTTTATTTTTAAGCATTCAATTGTTTTACTTTAAATTTATTAAAAATGACTTTCTTCGTACCCCATGGTTATATAAATTATATAAATTTATATATATTTTCTATATTTTTCTACTAAATAAACTTATTCGATGCAAATTAACATATTACTTTTCCTTAATTATTTGTATTTATTTACTTTAATAATGGAAAGGAATATCAAAGCATGTATAAAATAGTTTCCTTGATATTTTTAGCTAATATTTGAATAAAACATATATAATGAAATTAGTTAATAACATAGAATAATGTATACAGTTTTTGAAATTTTGGTTGGTAAATTATGTAACTTTATCTCTCGTCTTCCAGTTTTTGCTTGGGTTAAATTTTTTTAAGTTGTGCATTATTAGTATTACAACACACTAAATAAATAACTCCAAACGATTTTAAGTTAGTTTTCTGAATTTATTTTCTTTATGTATCACTAAATCTGAAATTTAAGTAAGTCGTGTTAAATTATAAGTTTAATTCAACAGATAATTTTAAAAAATCAGCTAGATTTTTCTCTGAGGCTTTCAAAACTTTGAGAATTCAAAATTTTCAAAAGAAATTGATAGCCAACTTAACTATAACCTCCTCAGACCCGAGACAAAAATATAAGCTTGATATTTTGTAAGAAATACTTAAATAGTTGTTTTGATCACTGTAATGTAGAAAAGTGCATTAATTTTTTATTTAATTTTTAGAAGATACTACAATCAGAATTTATTTTAAGTATTAAGCAAGATTGAAAAAATTAATTTAATCTTAGTCTTTAATCACACAATACATACAATTCATAAATTCAACATGAACATTAAGTTTTATTGGTGTTTTAGGTACATATTAGTAGTATTATTGCCATAACATTATTTTTTATTTTCGTGAAATGCCTTGAAATCATTTCAAGTAGTTGTAAAGCATAGAAAAATCTTGCAGTATGTACATTGTACACTTATCATTCCTGCATCTACTTGATGAGTCCTATCCCCAACCCATTCAGGCATAAGCCTTGCTTCTTTGTTATTAGCTGCTTGATGTGGAATGCAAGTCGTGACTCTGCGTTTTGGACGGGGTTTATCATTCACACACCTCAACTAAAGATTTTAACTCAAGAAATAATTATATCATCCATCAAATCCGCCCCCCCCCAAAAAATATAACTAAAAATTAAAACAAAATTGACTTAAAAAGTATGTTCAAAAGTGATTGGGCCCATTGTATGGCAAGTGATACAAACAAATTTCACAAGTCATTATACTTTAATATTTCACTAAAAAATTTTTTTTTGCTGTTAACTTGTTAAAAGTACATATACAAAGAAAAAGCCTATTTTAAAAATAGTTTAATATTTGTCAATATAAATAAAAAAAATACTTCCTTGGACGATGTGCACACATCTTGTTTGGATTCAGAGAAGCTACTAGAAATCGCTATCATGGGCAAGTACTGCCATGTGTTGACTAAAGGAGGAAATGATAGGAGGTATTTCACTTTATATATCATGGGATGCAACCGGTCCCAAATTTGTTCTGGCTGTTCAGCCTTCATAAAAAAATTATGAAACTTTTGTATCCCATGTGATACAAGGGAACCGAGGAGAGAGGTTAAAATGCCACTTTTGAAAATTAGAGAACAGAAATATTTTCCTAGAAAATGATTTAATATGCTTCCATTTTACAGTGCATCTATTTAATAAATGTCAACTTCCTTTGATTCCTTTCCATCTTAGGATGCTTTTGGGTGAAAGTCTTTTTTTCAATCCAACTTCTATAATGCAAGTGTTAAAGAATGCTTTGGAATGTAGGATGGAAAACTGTCATAAGGGCTAAAGTATAACATGATAAGCTATTTCCAATATTTAAATGACTGTAAAAAGACTGAAATGGCTCAAGGAAATATTTTCGACTCCAATCAAATGATTCAAGATTCAATTCCCTCTCTTAAAAGGGAATCGGTAGGATCGAGAGCATTGAGACAGTTATTTAACATAATGTTATTATCTAGGCTCTTTTAAGTTGATAAATATTAGTTAATATTACTACCGACTAATCTATCAATACATGTAGAATGTATTGATAGATTAATATATTTAGTAAAATACTTTAAGGTTTTTTTAAATATAAAAATTCGACCCATGAATAGGTTGATTTCATATTCCATTACTGCCTCTGCTGTTGAAATACATAAGTCATGCCTCAATAGTTGCGATAAATAATTAGGACATCTATCATTTAATAGTTTAACAACACAGCCAAAAGTAGAGATTAGTAAATTTTATTACATACATTCTGTATATAAAGTATTGTAAAAGAATATTCGTATAACATTTCCTTAAATTACGTAATAATTAACTGGAAACCATTTTTGAAAAAAAAAATATTTCAACATCCATAGGACTGAGAATTGTGTAAAAATAAGTGTCAATCAACAATATACATTCTAATAAAAAATTTGAAATCATCTGTAAAAAAAACATAACAAATTTCAAGCTTTGTATAAAGCAAAGAAAAAAAAATTTCTGTGAGAAACTCATTTATTAAAGTCCAAATAATAAATGAATGTCGTCGAGTAAAAATTAAGATTTCAAGCACTAAAGTGTAAGTATATGTTAATTAATGAGTTGAATGATTAAAAAAGCAATCGATATTTTTATCATTAAAAATAGAAAAAAAATGAATCAATGATTCTATTGAAAATAAGTATTTCTTTCAAATGAAATATTTATTTAAATAATCAGCTGGTATAGAAGAATATTTAGAAAAAAATACGAAACAATCTATTTTGGTAATTATAGAAATGAATGATTATGATTAATTCTTTACAAATGTGTTTCTTCTTAAGAAACACGTTTGTAAAAATGTCCTTGCTGTACTCTAAAGATGCCTTATTACAGAATACAACAAAACAATAATACCCCCAGTGCTAAAAAACAAACGAATTTAGTCAACATTAGAATAATTTTTCCATATGGAGGCCAATATTTTATAAAACAAAATGGCTTGAATAGAATTTTTTTATTTTTATATTTCCTCTCAAAGTATATTTTTAGAATTCATTACAGTAGACCGAAGCTTAATTCCAGTTAAATAAAAATTTATTCGAGATGTAATTCTTTATATTTAGTTGTGCATGAAAAATTACTCTAAAATCATGTTACAAATCTGCAATAGATTGATTTAACATCTGTATGTCTCAGTTCTGTATCTTAATAAATTAATCTAACCAAATGATAGTTTTCGGCATATTCTTAAGCAATACCTTTCGTTATTTTACCTTAAAATTTGCATAAAATATGTACGAAGGTTAAATTTGTCTGAAACCTCTTGCGACAGTCTGTTAAATGGGAGAAAACTAGAAGATTTAGAAGATATTTATAAGTTGAGAGCGGGAATTTTATTTCAAATGAACTTTCCAATCAAGAAGAGCTCGAGTCACGAGTTAAAAAATGCCAAATCTGTCTGCTTGTGTGTGTGTGATTCCCACTGGCATTTAATAAGCTTAAATGTATTCTGCCAAGATCCCAGAATTGCTGCGTATGAATTTCTAATTATTCATAACCTTAAGCAAATTGACATTTTTCCCACCGTTAGTGCCAAAGACAGCTGATGTTATTTGAGTTTTGTTTTCAAACATGGTAAAATAATTGCTGTTAGGGCAGTGCTTCTCAAACTTTCAATGCTTGCGACCCAATTTTAAATCATAAGTTTCATTGCGCCCCCTTCACACAACAAAAATATATTTAGTGCAGTAAATGCTTTTTTGACGTTAACGCTACAATACAATTTTAATCATAAACCGTACAAATTATTAATTAAGTATTAAATTCTGGAAATGGCAAGCCTATTTGAACCCCACACTAGTAATTTTAAAACTTGTTCTTAATTTAGTATTGTGAGTTGAATTATCCAAAACATTGTGCAGTACTGATACATTTACAAGTATATTATATCAATGTAAAGGGTTTTTTTATAATGTCCAAAGGTATATTTTGTTTTGCTTCCTTTCAGTAAATTCGTAATTTTTTAAATCCTTTGTTTTTCACTTTTCGATATGCTCGCACCCCCTCTAAGGATTATCACGCCCCTCTAGAGGGGCGCGCCCCACAGTTTGAGAAGTTCTGTGTTAGCGGTTATAATAGGTATTTATAATGTTTTAGCTATAAACACATGAAAAATTTGTGGTTAACAGTTACTGCGTACCTTATTGCTTTTTATACAGCCAGTATTAAGAAGAAAATGTTAAATACTTTAAAAAATGCACTATTTTTTAAAGAAATTTATTTCTCAGTGATGTTAATACACCAAAATTTTACAGTATATTATCTAGTTAATTTCATATTTAAGAAACATATATATATTCTCGCTGTAGGGCCCGGCGTTGCAAGTGTTGTCTTGAGTGTATAAATTTTCCCTATAGAAAAATTTCCCCTCTCCCTCTCAATGTCAGATGGGTGTGTGGTATCTATATTAATATGTTATTAAAATTTTTTTCGAAATTTCTTCGACTTCTTTGCCCAGTCAGACACGTTTCGTTCCCCTTCACTTAGTCCAGCGTTGCGTGGGCTTTTACCAAGTATATAACTTCATCTCCATGGGAATTTCCCTTTTCTCTCTCAACGCCAGCAGTTTCGTGTGTGCGCGTGCGCGATGTGAGCGATTTCTGCAATTATATCACTAAAATTTCATCTTCCAAATTTGTTCCACTTTTTCCTTGTCAAACAGCTTTCTTTTCTCTCAATTTAGCCCGGCGTTGCTCAGACGTACTTGAGGGTAAAACATTTTCCTCTCCCCCCACAAGGAGAAGATTTTTCACCAAATTTCTATTCCTGATTAATGATTTACAAAACACAATACTGCTTTAATTAATAAAAACATTAATTTATAAAGTAATAAATAAAATATTTGTGTTGTAATATATTACAAAAGCTAAGCATATTCAGTATTTCAACAATAAATACTTTCTTAGAATCTAAAATAATAAAGTGTACCTAAAATTTTAATTTACCCATCAACCTTTGCATAATAATGTTTCAAAAAACTCTGATTTAGTTTTATCCACACAGAAAACAGACAATTATTATAAAATAATTAATTTAGTAAAGAATAATAAAAAACACAATACTGTTTTGGTTTTTTAAAAAAAAGTTATTAATTTTAATTTATTATCATTAAATACTGATTTCAAAAGTTTTTACCGTTAGTTATTGAAACTACTGCTTACTTCTGGAAGTCTGAATGTTTGATTAAAAATATATAATTATAAAGATAGAACCATGAGGAATAAAACATAGAAAAATTTATTTACATTCATCGTATAAAAAAACATTAAAAAATAATTCTATCTGATAAAAAAAAAGAAACATTTTAGCATTTTGATCTTATATTTTAAAGCTAATTGTTTTAATGGCTTCTTTTAGTATCTCATAAAAAAGAGAATGGTTGAAGAGATTTTAATAAAATAATTTAAACGTATCTGATGGAAAAATGTACATTATTATAATAAACTAATATATTGATTATTTTAATAATTTCTTGTTTATATTTGAAATAATAAAATTGATATTAGAAATATTCATTTACTAATTAATCTTTACTTACCGTTAGCTTATAAAAATGACATTAAAAACGAATCTAGTTCCATCCACAAGAATACGGACAATGTATGATTATATAATTAAAAAAATTATTTATTTAGGATTTCCGAAACACACACAATACTGCTTTAGTTTATGGAAAATTCCCCTTTCTCATTACAGTAAAATAAAATTCCCTTTTTTTAATACTTTTTCCCTTCGGAGATGGGGGATGGATGTTAACTGCATGTATGACATTCTGGGTTTTCTTTTCCTATTTTAACACGGAAAGGGTGAAACGAACTAAATGCAATGTTTTTCTTTCACGCACGTGCTTCGCGGAACAGAGCTTTCCAAGAATTTTTAAATATTTAAGGGTATAACTTTTAAGTTAATGTTTTTAAACTTCACACATTGATAACAAACGAGGGTAATTTTTAAACAAAAATTGTAACAAAAGTGCTGCATAAATGAATTCTCGAAAAAAATTTATTAGACGAAAAACACGCAATCTTTTTTTCTAAACACAAAAAGTTTTTTCTTCAGGCAGAACACGGATAATGAAGTTTGACACATGGGGGAAAAGTTTCGTGCGATTATATTTATAAATATCAAAATTATTAAATGTTTGAGTCAAATTTTGAGCATCCTTTAAAAAATCGTAAAAAAAAAAGTTTTTCCGATCTAATTTTTTAAATTATTGATCCTGAAAGAGCAAATAACAGCCATTTTTGTACTTCAATTCATTTTATCACAAAGTTAGAAAGCGACACAGAGCGATTGAAAATTTCTTCTTATAAAAACGCGTCATAATTAACTTCTCTTAGGAAAAAAAAACAAATTATCATTATCTTGTAAAAAAATCTATATATACCGTATGGTTGCGAAATATAAGCTATCTTTTCGATTCAAGAATTATTTTTTGTCTGATTGCAATACGAAAGATTAGATAATTATTTTAAAAACGACAGAAAAATCGAAAATCTTTCCCCCAGTAAACAGCACAAGGGGAAATCAATCGTGAACTTTATCGTTTTGAATTAATAAATTTTTAACTAAATGCAATATCAAAATTAAATCGAGTCCAAATGGCTTTCTTCGGATCATTTCCCATCTTTTGGTACCTACCGCGGGTTCTGCTTTCAGCGGTTAGTGAAAACATAGTCTCTCAAGCGTAGATAGATTTGTTTGTTTACCTACAAATTTTAATAGTGCAGATATATATATTTCTCCTTCTCTTTGTTTTTATGATTCTCCGTTTCAGTTCTCTTGAGAGGAATCTTCTTTAATTCCTTTTGGTTCTAAACCCTCCAATACATCACGCAATTCTTTTATTGCCCTGCTTAGTGGGAATACGACTTCAACCCTTTATAGGGCCGTGGGAAGTTTACTTCCCATCAACTTGGTGGATTTTTAAATGTCGATGTGTGTGGGAAGCTATTTTCCCACTTATGTATGGTGCTGTTGAACTTTGGCTAGCACGACAACTGATTTCTGAATTTTCAAGTCTTCAATGCAAAGGACGACTTGTAAGTTTTCTGAGCTGCAAGAAAACTGTTTCAGAAGACGTGTTATTGACTACAGTTGGAGAAAATATGCCAACTTTACAAAAAAACAAATACATATTGTCATTTGACCTCTACTAAAGCACATGAGAAGAGAATTAGAAACGTTTCTACAGCTTGCAGTGTCCCGTTATGTGTTAATCCCATTTTACTGAAATTTCATGGAAAGGTAATATGCATAAATTCTGAGATTTTTTAATATGTACTATATTTGATTTATAATTCCTTTTGTAGATTTTAATATTTACAAATTATACTTTATTAATATGTAACGCGTTATAAAAAGAAATGCAAATCATAAAATCTCATACCTTTGAATAGATTTCATTGGACGGGTGTGTATGTGGGGGGGGGGGGGAGAACATATACTTCTCATCAAAAAATGGTCTTAAAATCAAATTAACTTTAAATAGTAAACTAAATGAATTTCTTTTCATAGAACAATCTTAAACTCAAAAATATTTTAATATACACTACTATTTAAAAAAATGACCGACTACCCTAAAATTGAGAAATTTGCCAAAAAATGACAATTTTTTATGATTTTACTTTATATGCCATCTTATTAGCTTTATAAAGATACCAAGTTCATCATTTTCCGCTCACTAGAAGAAAAAAGATAAGTGTTTTAGTAAAATCAGATGTCATTATTTTAAGCAAGCTCAGTCATACTTTAAAACGCGTTTTTCTCGAAATGTGTGTTTTGAAAAGGCTCAATCGGGGAGAGCGATTGCTTAAAAAGTTTTGAAAATAATTAACTGAAATTGTTTGTGTATGTTCTGTATAATAGTAAAAGTGTCTTAACCTTCAGATTTATTAATCACTGTTTATTACAAAATGTATAGTCCCTTATGTGAATATAATCACTGTTATATTTTAAGCAATTTCATATAATAACTAAGATAAAGTGCTCTAGTTTTTGTAAAAATTAAAATATCTCTTATCTTGAAGGGCCTTTCAAAAATGAATAGCATAGGAACACATCAGAACTGAAAAATTGAAATTTTGTTTATAAACCTTTGGTACAGAATGGGCCGCGTTTATGTTATTTTTTGTAAATTTTTACCCATTTTTTTCCCATTTTCGTTATAAGAATTTATCTCTTTTTAATTTTAGCATATTTTTCTTAAAATGTATTGAAAAAATCTAAAAGCGACAAAAAAATCCACATATCTCCATTTTGTTTTTAAAAAAAAGTTGTTGCAACCAGTCGGATACCAACACTTAAAAAAGCACCACTTGATCAAATTTTTGTGGTGAGCTGAAAAACCCGCATTCTTTTCAAGAATATATGTATATCAACAGTGTCTAATTACTCATAATAAAATTTTAAACAATTTCAAAATACATTAAAATTTAAATCCTAAGTTTGTACATTGCTTAACATGAAACTTATAAACATGGGTATTCCCATTCTAATAATATTAAGAATTAAAGTATCAATAAAACAAGTATTTAATATATTCCATTGAAAGTAAAATCAAACAAACCATTTTGAATTTGATTATTAGATACTTTAGAAAAGTGATATTTCATACCATCGAAGACATCAAGAAACAACAGAAGCTAAAGAGGCCCACTTAAAGTAAATCTTTAAAAAATATTTTTTCCTAAGAAACTGACACATATATATATAATAGAAGCACATATATATCTTTTTCGTTATCCTGAAAATAATCCGTTCGTTTATTTTACTTTGTACAGTATGAGAGGGAAGACAAACACACTTTTCTTGGGACATTGTCGCAAGAAAAACAGGCCGAATGTTTCTTTGATTAATAAGCGGAAAGCCACTGTTCTTGATTCAGAAATAAAGCAGTTCCCGAAATTCCCATATCGCATATCCTTTTAATGCAAAAAATGTAATACTATCAGATCTGTTTATTCACAATAAATGAAGATGGACTATGATTTTAAAAATACAAACTTCCAAGTTGATAAAAATAAAATGAGAACAATATCGTTTGAAGAAAATAAAGAAGGAAAGATTTATTTAATTTCGACTATTCTGAATTCCCATATATTTTTCATGAAATACACAAATATATGGCTTTTGAACTTCATTGTTCAAAGAGTCAGGTGGTACGCTTAAATAAAATTGCATTAGAATGGAATATTGGATATGAATTACGAAATTTTATGCCACAATTAGATAACAATAGTATTGATGCTGCCATAATTTTAAGCTTAATTTTGATGGTGACTTGTTAGATTTAATGCGCAACACCTTTCATTATTGCACAAGTTTTCTTCGAATGAAATATTGAATTAACAGTCATCTTAAAACAAGTTAATTAAAAGAGTATGTGTTCATGTAGTTCTAACACCAAACTTAACAGCAAAGCATTGGTGATAAGTAATTAGTTCTTTTTAAAGAAGCAAACTATACAACAAATTTTTAGTTTGTATAACTCAAGAAGCTTTTAATTAATGAAAACAACTAATACTACCAAAAGAGGCTAAATAGGATGTTCCTCAAATAAATGTACTGTATATTGGCTTTCTGCAAATTAATACCGATATGCCTTAAATTAAATTCAACTACACAAAAAGAAATTTATTGATACTATCCGATTTCGGTGCATCCTTAACTGTGAATCTAACTAGCACCCTCCCTTGATGAGGAACCTTTTATACAAACCAATAAGAGATGATTCACTTCATTTTTTAATTCTTTTGCATCTGTCAACTTCCGAAAAGGAACATCAATAGATGAAACGTAATAAAATCCTACTAAATGTATCAAAAGTAAGACTTCTAGTTCATACTACATATAGCATAGAAACAGATATTCAATAGAGTTGATTAGCTGAACATGGATAGTAATTTAGGAAACTACGAGCGGGAATGTTGCCAAATTGTTTTTAAATTTACACAGATAATATCTCTCTTAGCCAGACATTAATTGTAAGGTTTATTTTACAATACCGTATGAAATGTATCCTCGGCTTATGTGAATTGAAGTAGCGCTTGAAAAGAGCCCTTCTTCAGTACAAAGAGAAGGATTAAAAGTTGGAAGGAGATTTGCTCGTTAGCATCACAAGTTGGTAATGCACTCGGAGATCTCCTTACTGATGCTAGAGAAGGATCTAGTTATATTTTGAGAAAATGAGGCAACTAAATAAATTGTATTTTTTAAATGAGGAAAGTTTGTTGGGAAATTATATTTTATATGATTCAACTGATCAACAAATTTTAAATTATTTTGGCTGCAGAAATTTCAGATTCATTCAAATTTGTTTCATATTTGCTCCGAGTTCTAATGTAGCATTCTTGTTCGATATTTTTTCTAAATTTAAAAGCCCAACTTTATTGAAACTTCATTGAAAATCCAAATATATCACACAGGTATGAGAAGAGTCGATAAAATTTAAATGTTCAACCTTTTACATTATCCTAAGCGGCGCCTTGAGGGCTTTAAAGTTTTTTGGAAAATGCTCTTTCACTGTATTGGTACGTTTTTGTATTTTAATTTAACTTCAGATTAGTCTTTTTTTTTTAAGCCTAATGGCTGAATGGTAGCGTATTGCTTTTCCACACCATAGGTCTGGGATTCAAACCACTGGCTGGGAAAGGGTCAACTCAGCCATTCATCCCGTCAGTGGGTTGATAAATAAGTTCTAAGCTTGCTTAGGAACTAAACTTTGGGGATTTCGCGTCAGACTGACCACCTAACCGGAGCATCTACTTATGCACCTCAGTGCCCAAGATCACGAAAATTGAGATGGGCACAATAGGCCTTGACCCTCATGGGTTATTGCGCCACCGAGTTTAGTTTAGTGTTAGTCTTTATTTAAGTATAAAAGAATAAATATGCATTTTTATACATAAATATACTAATGGCAAATGTAATCATTTTAAAATCTAATATGACTGTCAATTTGTTTGTTACTTCCTATAAATAAAGCATTTCTATTGATAATTTCTTCCTTCATTTAGTGTTATTTTTAATCATAATGCGTTCACTAGGGTGGAAACAATTTTTTTATCAATAATATGTAAGCAGAAATAAAATTTTACAAAAAATTTACATTTGAAGCATATGTCTCTCATTGTAATTACTCCAGTGAAGAGCAAAGAAATAAAATGTTTCTGTGTCTCTAAATTAAACTGACATAAAACTAATGAAAATACCTTTCGCAGAACTATAGTTTAGCTACTTGAGTGTAACAATTGCCTTCACTTCATTATTTTATCTTTTTATAGTTAACTCATATGTACGCCTATCAACAGACTCGTTATTAATCTCACGTGTTCCGGAAATTTTGAAGTGGTTCAGAAAACGAAATTATGAACAATTTTGGTAGATGGAACCGAGTTATTAGTACTTTTTCTGCTTCATCATTTGAAATAATATGAAAACCGTGTTGCTAAATTTCTTGTTTGCTTTATGTTTTTAAAAATAATCATATCTTAATCATTTAAGGGAACCGGGACGTTATACAGCTTCGAAAAATCGATTTTTTAAAATTTTTATCTTAAAAAAAAGTAAATTTAATGTTGATTCCAAAAATGTATAACATGCATAGGTTTAAAGCTTAATACCCGAGAAATTGCAGTTTTAAAATGTAAACAACAGCTATGGCGGTTACAACAAATGTCTTTGTATCTGGAGAAAAGTATATCTACATACATTCCCTCACAGAACCAGTTCTTGTCAAGATTAAAAACATAATTGCAAACATATGCACAATTTTTTAAACATGTATTTAGAGACTTATCTGCAAAGAAATTTTACTAAAATGTTTGCATGATCGTACTGAAAACCCAAATGAAAGCTTGAATAACTGTGTATGGAATCAAGTTCCAAAAAACACAATTGTGAGCACAAAAAAAAATTTCAAATTGGTGTAATGTACGCAGTGGTATGCTTTAATGAAGATGCACACGCAGGAACAAAATTATTAAGAGCACTATAAATAAACCTTGGGATAAACACTTGTGAAGGCCTTTGAAAAATTGACAAAGTTAGAATTTGTGAAGCCGAGATGACAGTTTAAAAAGCCAGCAAAAAGGCCAAGACTATTGAAAGACAAAATAAAAGGAAGAAGAATGCTTTAGAAGTGTTCATGCAAGATGAATACAAATCTGGAATATTTTAAATATCAAATTTTAGCAAGCTATACCATTTTATTTAGTTTTTTTGATATTACTCAAAATGTGTTTTTCTAGATTTAGGTATATCCGTAGAAAAATCTATCTATTATATTTTAGTGAAATTTGGTATGAGCTTTTGTATAGTAATAATGTATTTAATGTTACTAATTTAATTCAAGAAATGTTATTATTTTTATTTTTACTGCCAAATTTCTAAACAAAAATGACCATTTTTATCAAATTTTAAAAAATCAAGATTCAAATTTTTTTTAAAAATTTCTAAGCAATGAAATATAAAAAAAATTAGAGCATTTAAATAAAGGTACAATTTTGTAACTAAAACAGCATGATTTGTTGTTTTATATGTTATAAAAGGAAAACTACAGGTACCTAATCAACACCATGTATACGAAAGCACCTTTTGAAGTGTACTTTTTAAAATCCTTATATTTCTAGAAATATTGTACATCTTTAAAAATATTATGTTATAGTGCATAAAGAAAAGTATGTAGAATGTGTGACACAATTTTTCTGTTTATGGAGTCTTTTTGCTTTTGAAAATAATGTTCCTTCGAAAATCAAAATTTTGCTTGATTTGCGTCATCGAGAACGTCCCGGTTCCCTTAAACATTGCAATTAGTTTTCCGATTTTAGGCATTTAAATATGTTTGTATGTATTCAGAGTTAACTTTTGCTATATATGAAATGATAAAGTATTACACTTTATTTTGATATTTTTTTTAATTAAAGTCATACATCTTGAAATTATAGTACTGTATATTTGTTTATCATGTATTATTATGTAATGAGTACGTTTTTTATTCTTCTGTCCTTATATATAAAATTTACTTCCACATTTGTTATAATATTAAAAGATAAATAACCACACATCAGTTCTGTACTCGAATTTTTCTTTTTTAAAAAAAGGTTCATCGAATAATGTTATATTATTTAATATAGAATGGTATGAATAAAATCAATACAAATATATACAAAACTAGATTCTATTATAAAATAAAATGCCTTAAAATATTAGAGAACAAATTTTAAGTAATTCCAGAAACTATAAAATTATTGATTAAGATATTTCTACACTGCTGTTTGACTGGTATTCTAGCTTGAAAATTTGTTTACTTTTGTTCCCAAACCATCAACTTTTGTATAATATACTAAAATCTGTAATTTTTCTCTCATTTCTCCTGACATCTAGCACGAATAATTTTAATACGTATTTATACCATATAATTTAAAAATGATTCATAACTTTAAGAATATCTATATATTTTCCTTAAAATTGCGATCTGAAATGTTAAACAATACTTTTGTAAAATATGAACAAAAATAAAATAAATAATTTTATTTAACGTGATATGGTATCCTAAAAATCATTAAACTGTCGAAAATTTTTTTATTGGCTTATTTGATAACTTAAATTTTTATAAACATGCCTGCAAAATTTCAAAGCATTACCTGCATTTTTTATCAAGTTATGGAGCAATATTTGATGCTGGACTACAACTAACATGCCTACATTTCAGATTATCTGCTAGAAAAGAACCTGATAAAAATGAATTAATTATTTTTCTACCACGCGTAAATGAGACTGACATTATATATGCAGTAACAAATCATTTCAAGAAAGAATTGTTCAATTTATGCAAAAATTCTAGTTTGTGAATTGTTTATTGGAAGATCAAATGGATTTGGTGAAGATTTAAAAGTTGTGCGTGCTTTTTATGATATTATTATGAATGAAATTAAAACTTCAAAACGGATTCTCCTAAAGCACAAATACTAAATTTCGTTTTGATAACTCAGATAATTAAAAATCTAATTCGCAAGAATAGAAAAACACTCCCATTCTTATCTATTTATTTTTGGTAATATATATATATATATATATATATATCCCATGTGTGTGAAATTCAACACTTTTATTATTAAAATATTTTAAGATATTTATTTAAGCAAATGCACATATGCAGTTCTTATATTTTGATATATTTTTCATATAAATTGCTATTTGATTTTGCTTTCATTCGTGTACAATATTTAAAATGCGAAGGCTTTTAAAATCATGGAAATAAAAAATAAAGGCATAAACATCTTTTGTACATGTTGTGCATTAGCTCTGAGCATGGAATTAGCTCTGAAGTGTGTGTATTTATTTGTTTTTTATTATTATTAAGATAAAGTTTTATGAAATATTGATCTTTCATTCGTTTTCTTCTGTATTTTCATTATGGAAGTATACTGTTTAATTGTCATACATTTTTGCAATTTCTTATGGTAAGTACTTTTAAAAAGCTTATTAACATTTCATAAAAGTTTCAGACTATTCGATGAATATTAGATCATGCTATTCATGGATTTGAAAACTTTAAACTCATTTTTCTCCATGTTGAATTTTCGTACATTGTGGAAAAGCCTTAGGGTTTTGTTCAAAACCCTAAGGCATTTTTGATAATTGAAGTATGGGTTTGAAGTTTTTATCCATGTTCTGAAATGTATGTTTTGTAAAACTGTGCATGGAATTAGCTCTAACATGTTTAGTAATTTTTCTAAAATTAAAATTAATGTTTTTTTGAGAATTTTTGGAAGTTTAACTATAAAAAAATTAATAAAAATTAAAGAGCAGCAGCAGAAAAAAAAACATGCACAGTTTTATGTAGTATATTATAAGGTACTTGGAAAAAGTTTTTTGAAAGAAAAGAGACATATTTAAAAAAGCCTTACAAATTTAAAAAATGTTTAAACAAATGTTGAAAAAATTTTAATTCTACAAACTTTTTGCAACAAATGAAAACAAATTTGTATGGAACTATTATTAAATATTAACTTTTATAAAATACAATTAAAACCAAATATCAAATATAAAAAATAAAAAAAAAATTGTGAAGATGGTACCATATTGTCTTAATAAGTGGTAATTTATTCTTATTTGTAAACTTAATTCTTTTATGTAAACTTAAGCAATTTAATGAAAATATTTCAATTTAAAATGTGAATTTCCTTCTCAAAAGTAACTTTTCCTTTTTCTCAAGCAATATTTTTGACTTGCTAAATTTCTAAAACTATCAAAGTAATAGAGCTCAAATGTGATTTTGTTATACAATTTAAAGAATGTACTATGAAAAATATTGCGGCTTTTAAGTACAATTTAATCATGATCACATTTTGAATTAAAAAACATATTTTTAGGGATATAAATCAAATGAAGAGCCATTGCAAAACTTTTAAGTTCCATGACACAAAGAGAGATAGATGACTGTAAAGAAAATAAATGATTTTTGTTGTTAATGACTGCTTAAGCTATTTTTAAATCAATTTTTTCCCTTCAGAATTCTACTTTTTTATAGTTTGATATCTTTTCTTTTAGCTGAAAGAAAATTGTTTCATTTCTTTAAGGATAAACCTATTGGATGAAGAGTTTTTTTTCATTATAGGATGGATCCAAAAATTATAATTCCTATACGAAACATCTAGAAATCGTACCACTACTTAATAATTCGCTCATCACTTTTATTAAGTTCAAATTTTCAAAAAATTATGAAGGGAATATGTACAAAGCTTATGCTTTAAAAGTTGATGTTATATATTTTTTTCGGCTTTTTTTCTTTGCAATAAAGTTTTACAGTGATGTGGAGAGATCCTTACCATACAATAGAAAATTCACAAACTTTACTCCATAATATATTATTATCTATAATATTCATATCTCCTATTAAATTTTTCTCAAATTTCATTCAACGGTTTAGAAATAAATACAAAATTTATTATTTTTTTCTTTTTGAAAAAAGGACAATGAATTAATACTGTATTTTAAGAGTAATTCGAATAGTTTTCTCATGTTAAATACTCTGGAAGGGTTATAATTTTTTTTTTTTTTTTTTGCATCTTTTGCTCAAACCAATTAGAGAAAGTTTGAATTATCGAAACTCTTCAAAATTCAAATTCAGCCTTTCCACATTAATTCAAGCACTCGCAAAGAGTGTAGAAAGTTGAAGCTCAATACAAACAACACTCGTTGAAACTCTTCAGGTGCTTATAATTAGCCGAGATGAGAACGTGTCTTATTGAAACGATAATTAGAGGCTTTAATTCGAAACCTCAAGATAGTTATTTCGTTCCGTAAGGCTTGGGCAAATCGAGCTAGAGAAATTTTAGTTCTTCTAATTGCTGGTCTATGTAGATTTCAATGAATGATCTTTTTAATTTTTTTTCGGTGGGACTGAAGTGATTAGTTCTTTTTGAATGATACTGCAATTTAGGACTGGGGACGTAAATGACAGTACACTGACACGGAATTTTCAGAAATAATATTTTCTTCAAACGTAATAAATTGCGCTAGTAAAGATACTTGTTACATCAGTTTTAAGAAGGTAATTTAATTTCTAATCTTTTTTGAAGTACGGAATGGGAAAGAGAAAAATCAATGAAACTAATTTACTCTCTTAACAGTTGTTGAAAACCAACTTTTAAAATACATGTGCAGAGTGTTCTTAAAGACTTGATATTAATTTCATACATTTGGAAACAGGTTTACCTAGTGGTATTTATGCCTGTATTATCAATTTATATAGTTTCAATTATATATATATATATATATACCTAAGCGAAGGTTTTGTCGATGGATCTTTGATCGCATAAGAAGGGATAAGTTCAATTCTGAACTGGTATCTCACTGCATTAATGTTCTTTTCACACCGTGTATGATACCGAAAATCAGTTTTACATAACGCTAAACCTTCTTTATCAGCTTAGTCGAGGATCTTTGGTCTTGTCTCGGCCATGAAGTTATAGATTTTGAACATGGCTAAACTATCTCGAAATCTACATATAGTCCAAGAAATGGTGAATGTTGTTCCACCATTGGAATTTCCCAATAACTCATCACCATCTGAACACTGCTTGAGTGTAATGTGTACTTTAACATTTCTCTCATCTGAGTGTGGATCACGTATTCAGTAGATTCGTGCTCGAGAGTGGGTATCGTATAAAAAATGGGAAAAAAAATTTGTTAAGAGTAGTTATCGATTTGAAGCAATTTTACCAAATGTCCTTAAAATCCAACACTCACATACAATTAATGCAAATATACTTAAGTAAGAAGTACACATTACATTATTTAATATAGATGAAAAAGTGTTCTTAAAAATAATGTATACATAAGAAACTATTTCATTTGAACTTTTTCATGTTTGAATACGTATTCAACAAATTATTGATGTTTATGTCGAATTATATGCATCTAACTTATCTGTCTTGTCTTTTTTTGCAAATTTGATCATTATCAGGCAGAGTTTTTCGTTCAGTTATTTCTTTTTTCGAGTTAAAAATTGTAACAAGCGTTTTATAAATAATGGATTACAAATGAGTTTATATTAATAAAATGAGACTTCTTCAACATAATTTGCACATTTCGAGATTTACGAAATTGTAAGTCTCATCTTCCACCTGACTGTATTTGGACTTTGGGGAAAACTAGTTTAAAAAAAATATCAATTATATAAACCTGGAAGTTAAAATTAAATATCTTTAAAACGTCTAATTTCTTCTCTGTCTTCTCAATATAAATACTTATATACTAAATATAATTAAAGTCACTATATGGATCGATGAAGTTCAAGGATTTGCTTTTAAAATAGTATTTTTAAAATATATATTCAGTAGCCCTTAAATTTTTAGGTATGTTTTTCAGTATCATGTGCTTAAATCTACAATGAATTCCTCTTCCACTTTAATATTCTGTATCATTCACACTTTGATTTGCTTAAGATAAGTTTTTCCTTTAATATTTAAATAATATAGAAATGAAGTCATAAAAATGCGTGGTGAAACAATATAAGAATCTCAATATTTTCAAAAGCACCTGGTTTTTCCACCCAATTTTCAATTTGCATAACAAATGAAATCTGCATCATTTTCTTTTAGAAAAGAAAACTTGATACAGTCGATTCTAGAGAATTTATTACATTAGAGAGTGGCTTCTTAGAAATGCACTTGGACAGAAAAGCTAGAAAATAGATCTAGCTCAGATTCAAGTTAAACTTGCAACTGGATCAGAACACTGCTTGTATTTTTTCTAATGAAATTATATATAGCAGGGTTTTTTTTTTCTGATCGTGGAGCACTCAGGAGGTTATCTGTAAGGGAATGGATATAAAAAACACAACAGTGAGGGAAATGCTTTATTTACTCCAGATGATTGGTCATGTTTTGAGAATCAGCTAGAATTTCCGCAATAATATAATTTTCTTCCGAAGTAATCGCATTTCTTCCCGCTCTTTACACAATCGGATTTTCCAGCTTGAAAGTAGAATTTCCGTTTTGGGCAATAATGTACGTCCTTTCATCTCTCCTTAAAGTTCTCTGTTGAACATACAGTTTGTTGATTCGATCAATAATATAGATATTTTGATCGAAACTAGTGACAAAGCAATTTTTCCAAAATTCTAAATTTCAAGCGATGTGGAGGTCTGATAACTAATCCTTGATCTATTTTTTGAAACAACAATCTATATACATAAAGGAGAAAAGCGACTCACTGACTGACTGACTGACTAATCACGAAATCTCTGGAACTATTCAACCTACAGACTTGAAATTTGGTAGATATGTTCCTTTGATAGAGTAAACATCATCTAAGAAAGGATTTTCAGAAATTCGAAACGCAAGGGGCGTTACGGGGGGTTAAGGGCTTTAATAATAATTGTTTCCATATTTAAACTACCTGATGTACAATCTTGAAATTGAGTAAGCGGATTCCTTTCAGAGAGTAGAGATCCGCTACAAAATGAGTTTGCTGAAAATCGAACCCCAAGTGGAGTTGCAGGGGCTTAGGGGGCGTTATAGATAATTATTTCCATTTTTAAACTATTTGACGCACTGTCTTTAAATTTGATATATAGATTCCTTTCGTAGAATAATGATCAGTTACAAAACGGGTTTTCTGAAAACAGACTTCTAAGTGGCATTGCGGGGGATTAAGGGGCGTAATAGATAAATATATCCGTTTTTAAACTACTTCACCTACCTGCTTGAAAATTGGTAGGTAAGTTTCTTTCCTGGAGTAAATATCCGCTACAAAATGGGTTTTGGGAAAATTGACCGCCAAGGGGTATTGCGGGGGCGGGGGGTTTAAGGGGCGTTATAAATTCCTATTTTTAAGTTATTAGACGTACAGTCTTGAAACTTAGTAAGCAGATTCCTCTCATAGGGTAGAGATACGCTAAAAATGGGTTTCGTGAAAATTGCTCCCAAGTGGCGTTGAAGGGACTTAAGGGGCGTTATAGATAATTATTTCCATTTTTAAACTATTAGACGCACTGTCTTTATATTTATATTTGATAAAAAGATTTCTTTCATAGAGTAGATATCAACTATAAGAAGGTTTTGTGAAAACAGACCTCTAAGTGGCGTTGCAGGGGAATAAGTGGCGTAAGAGATAAATATTTTCGTTTTTAAACTATTTGACCTACCCGCTTGAAAATTGGTAGGAATGTTTCTTTCATGGAGTAAATATCCGCTACAAAACGGGTTTGGAGAAAATTGACCCCAAGGGGTAAAAATTGACCCCCAAGGTTAAGGGCAGATATAAATAATTATTTCTTTTTTTAAACTATTAGACTCACAGTCTTGAAATTTGGTTAGCAGATTCCTCTCATAGAATAGAAATACACTGCAAAATGTGTTTTGTGAAAATCGACCCCTAGGTGGTGTTGATAAGGTGGTGTTGCCCCCAAGGGGCGTTATTGATAATTTTTTTGCACTTTTAATTAATTGGACGCACAGTCTTCAAATTTTGCTAAGCAGATTCCTTTCATAGAGTGCAATTCCCCTACAAAATGGGTTTTGTGAAAACAGACCCCGAAGTGGCGTTGCGGGGGCTCAAGTGGCGTTATAGACAATTATCCCCATTTTTAAACTGTTAGACGTACAGTCTTGAAATTTGATAAGCAGATTCCTTTCGTAAAGTAGGGAACCGCTACAAAATGGGTTTCGCGAATATCAACTACTAAGTTTAATTTCGGGAGATTAAGAGGCGCAATCGATAAATATTTCCATTTTTAAACTACTTGATCATCCTGCTTGAAAATTGGTAGGCATGTTCCTTTCATGAAATAGAGTTCCTCTAACAAAGAGTAAAATGAAAATTGACCCCAAAGATGTTTGCGAGGGGTCAAGAGGAGTTACAGAAAAAAATTCCTGTTTTTAATTGTTAGACCCATATACTTGAAATTTGTTAAGCATGTTTCTTTTGTTGAATAGGGATCCACTAAGAATAAATTTTAAGCAAATCAAGTTCTGGGGGTTGCAGGGGGTTACTGGGACTTATTAACAAAAAAAATTACTTTTTTCGAGCTACAAGGACTATAATAATGAAATTTGGTTTGCATTTTTCTTTTGTTGAATTGAAATCCGCTAAGAGCGGTAATTTTGGAAAACGGCTCTCAACGGGATTACGGGGATATTTATAGTAAAACTTTTGCTTTTTTCTGTTAGATTTAGACTTGAAATTTGGCTTGCATGTTCAATTTACGGAGTAGAGATCCACCGAAAATTGGTTTTGCGGGAATCCACTTGGTTTTTGAGTTACGAAAGAGCTAACATCATTCATTCTATGCTTCAATTTTAGAGATTTTTAGAAAATACAAATTAGACGAGTTCTGCCCTTTTTTTTTATCAACAGGTGACAGTTACAGGTATAAGTATATTTTTCAATTCAATCGAATTCTTAATGCTAGGACTTAGATATCAATAATTTATACATATATATAAGCAGTAAAAATTTATAAAACATCATGAAATACCCAGCGAAGCGGGCGGGTAACAGCTAGTATCTGTATATAAGTTTGAACAAAGTTATTGATCAAACATAAAGTAAAATACATGAAAATTTTTAATAAAAGTGTACAGAATGGTGGCCGTACAGTCAACAAGTATCTTTCAAAGTTTCATGTTTGTTTAAATGAATGTCACTGAACTATAGCATCAATATTACCAAGTTTCCTCGAAAACAAAATCAGGTCACCTTTGATTAAAAAACACTTAGTTTTGAGTTATTTTTTTCATTTACAAAAATATGCAGTTACGTAAGTGTTTATTCAGTTAATTTATCCATTCACTAATCATCTATTCTACTTGCTTTATGTTATCTTATATAAGTATTTATATTTATAATTGGAGCTAACTATATTCTCTGAAATCTCAGAATTAGGAGACTTCAATAATACTCCGATGATGTTGTTAGGATATTTTTTAAATTTCATGTACACCATCCATCCGATAGAGTGATTAATGACGCTCACTGCTTTGCCGCAGGGCCTGAGTTCGAATCCCGGAGAAGGCATGGATGTTCGAAAATGTATAGTACTCTCTCTCTCTCTCTCTCTCTCTCTTGTGCGGCATAGGGACACTATAAATTTTCGTTGAGTCGCAAGTCCTCTCGTGTGGTTGGTTGAAAGGGAAGAAGGAGGCCCCTAACTACCCTCCAGGGTGTTCTCCCACAAAATTGGGGTGGAATCGAACCCAATCGCACTGACTGCTGAATGATGCTCAAAGCTGCGGCTAAACACACCCAAAGCTAGCCCCTTGCCACTAAGAATTTCGTGGGTTTCGATCTGCCATCCTGGATCAGAAACAACAAAGTCATGTATATTTCTTATTGAAATTTTTGTTCTGTCATTTATTTGGAGAACAATCTTTCTACACAAGCATTGTGATCTAGAACTACAAAAAATAACTACAATGTATCTCAGTCTCATAAAATTACTCATTTTTCCTACGTAATATACTACACTGATGTAAGAAATTAAGAGAATTTGCATATTTTACAGAATTACATAAAAAGAACTGAACTGGATGAAAAACCTCTACACCTAGATAAAAATGCAAATCTTGTACGGAAAATACTTAATCGTATACGTGTGTGTAGGCAGAGCCAACAGAAAAACAGGTTTTATAAGCGCATGTAAGTTAAGACGTATTTCGTTCGCCAACACACCTCGGTGAATTTCTTTGTGTTATTTTGAAGCAATCGGCTCAATTCAAATTGTAACAGTAAAAATGAGTAACCACCAACGTTTAGATGATGAAATGAGGTGTCAAATTGTTGGGAGAAGCAGGCCAATGTCAAGCCCAGATTTGTAGAGAGTTCAATTTAACGCCCAGCGCCATGTGTAACTTACGGAAACATTTCCAGGATACTACATCTATCGAGAGAAAGCCTGGGCAAGATCGTCCAAGAGGCACGACGGCCTGTGATGATCACCATTTGTCGATTATAATGAGACGTTACGGAGAGGCTACAGCTCCTCTGCTTTCTCGTTACTTGTATTCAGCCACAGGAACCCGTGTATCAAGTGTGACTGTTTTAAAAAGACTTCATGAGAGAGGGTTGTTTGCCAGAAGACCTACTGTTTGCGTCCCGCTTACTTCTACGAACAGGAGAGTCCACTTAGGATGGTGCTTATAGTATAGAGATTGAAGTATATGGATCAATGGGCGACCGTTTTGTTCACGAATGAGTCTCGTTTCAGCCTAAACACCGATTCCCGCCGTACGTTCATATGGAGAGAATCAGGAACCCGCTACCTACCCTCCAACGTCCGAGAAATCGGCAATTATGGTGGAGGAAGTTTAATAGTCTGGGCAGGCATCATGTTGGAGGGCCATACACCTCTCTATGTCTTTGAAAGAGGCTCTGTGACTAGTGTGAGGTATAGGGATGAGGTTTCGGAGCCCTTTTGCCTTTTCTGGGGTGCATGTGGCCCCGAGTTCATTTTAATGGATGATAACGCGAGGCCATAAGAACTCTTGTGGTTGATGAATTTCATGAGAATAAGGATATTCACCGTATGGATTGGCAAGCCAGGTCTCCAGACATCAGCTCTATAGAGCATATCTGGGACGCTCTGGAGAGGGAAATTGCAACTCGCAACCCTCTCCGAGAACCATCCAGGAATTGAAAACAGCGTTGCTGAATGAGTGGGACCAATTGCCACAAGAACTGATAAACTGCCTTATTTCAAGTAGGACATCAAAATGCGTGGCCTGTATAGCTGTAAGAGGGGGCCATTCCCCCAATTAACTAATTTTGTTTGTTTATTCTGCCACCGCTGTTTTACACCTTCTAACTCCAACGAGTGTTACGCTCGAGCATGTGTGTGTATTACAATTGTTGAATGGTTATTTGTTTTGTATTAATGTATGTACATTTCAAATTTCATTAAAATCGATCCAGTAGTTTTAGAGACAATCGATCAAATCTGAAAATTCTCTTAATTTCTTACACCAGTGTGCTTATTCTAGCTCTATTCACTTTTATCATTGTATATTTTTTACATTTTAAAAATATTCCAAGCGCTCATAATCAGTTTGAACATTTACATCTAATAAGAATTGTGACGGATGTATACGCGTCCTTCCATTAACCATCTTGGGAAATCTTTGGGCGATGAATAACAATAGCCCGTGATATGCAGATAGGTCTGTTATATATAGTATTGGTTTGCTTGCTAGAGAGATAGATAGATAGGTAGAGGAAAATTAATGATTAATTGAAATTGCCTGGAGATTGAAATATTAAGAAGTAGAAGATAGGAAGAATATCTACTAATCAGGTATTAGTTAGATTGTGATAACGAGTTTCGGGCTTTAAATTCTTAAAGAGATTTAAGTGACAATTAGTCACATAGCTACAGTGTAAAACATATATTAAAGTAGAAGATTGATTCATAAAAGGTAGATAAATTGATTAGAAGTATTCTCCAAATTCGTGATTCTCGTAGCAAAACCCTGTTCTTTTTTGGGAAACACCTCCATTTATTTGGTTAATTGAACTTTGCCTGTGATAATCTGTGTGCTGAATAAATAATTAAAAAGTATGTCGAGTCGTCCTTCACTTCATCCCACACCCTTAGCCGGGTCCGAAAGTAGACAGAGGGGGGTTACAAAATTTGGGGGAATATTTAATATATATATTTTCCGAAAACCAATTTTCAAAATTTAATCAACTGAAGCAAAAATTAATTCATTGACTTATCGAATTCCCCTATTCAGGTTCATCATTCGGATCAAAAAAGGAATTTTAGAAATAAATCGATTGTTAACAATATTTCACAATGTTCAATTCATATTCGAATAATAATCAGCCTTTGAACGATAAATTCGACTTATTTGTCAAAACTTAATCTGGAAATGTGATAAAAGAGAAAAATTGCAAAAAGTATGCGGATATATTCACGTTTATGCACATGCGTAAGGTAAGACTTTATTTAAATAAACACATTTTACAATACTCAATACGTTTATTAGCAATAGAGTTGCTAAGAACGTACTAAACGTTTCCGACTCTCTTAGTTTTTTTTTGTATTAGACTTCAATAATACATAAGTACTCATAGCAGAGTTCTTTCGGGCTTATTTGCTAAGTTTTTTTTTCTAAGTCTACTCGAGCTTTTGCTAAGTCTTTACCGAGTACTGCTCTGGTTGCTTTTATTGAACGGATACCATGTGTGTCATACTATTTACACCTGATTAATTTACATTATATAATGTAAAAAATAATTTTAAAAACATATAAATGCTTGTTGAAAGATTGACGTTTCGGTGTTAGTCGCACTGTTTAATTAAATGTCCGCTAGTGGAAGGTGTAACAACGTTTTTAACTTGAACATGACCGTCCTGGAGAGCACCTCTTTCTCTCTTTTCACTCTGAAGTGTGAGTGTGGAATGGATTTGGCCACGCCTGTTCACAAATCAGGAGATGTAATATTCTTTATTGTTTGGTTACAGCTCAAATTATAGCTCCTCCTATTTGTCTCTGAGGGTTCCGGTTGAAAAGGGGATTTTATTCGTGTAATTCACAAGAGATCTGGGAAAGGGGGACTGAACTCTATTACGTCCAATCCGGAAATTATAGACAAATTTTATGTGCAAAGGATACCATCCAATCTTACTACGAACCAGCTACATGTTAGTCGGCCTTTTTGTCGGAATATAAAAAGCAACGCACAGCAATTGCATTCTTCATGTGTGGTGCAGTGTCGTAAGCGGTTCGATGGCATTTGGATGCTGTCATTTGATAAGGATGACGCACACACATTTGAAATGGCCCGCCAATCTCACACTATACAAGTCATCGTTCCAAACTATACATGCTATCGTACTGGACTAAGGTTCAAAATAACGAGGTTCATCGTCAATAGCCACCGTGGTGCTTCAGAGTGCGATGTCAATAAAATCAATCAACCTTACGCCATACTGAATAAGAGTAAAACATTGATTTAATAAACAGCAACCGCCATTTTTCCTCATTATGCTTAGTGAGGAATCAAACTCTCAACATCCACATTTACAACTGTATTATCAAGTTTTTCTTTCCCCATGGTACAAAAAATAAAGTGACGCATATCCATTCAACTAACATTTAACTTAAGAATGGTACAAAATCATTTAAAATCATCTACAAGAATCAAAATTCATGTAATTTTTAATATTTAAAGTCAAAATTGGTAAAACAATGTTTCCAACTCTAAATAAAGTTTCCGAAATTATTACTTAATATGATTTATATTTAAACAGTTATCAAGCGACTCAAAAATGAAATAAATTAAAATGACTAAATACCAATCCTGAGAGTACAATGATACTTATAAATTCATTACAATCGAGAGGATGGCAAATATAAAGAGAATTAATGGTTTTTTAGATTCTTTGTAATAGACACATAAATCAATATTAAAAATGTGTGTATGTGGTACCTGTTTTATAGTTTCATTTTCAAAACTCTGTCATGCCAAACAAAGACTTAAAAATTGGCTCTAAAATGTTTGGAGTAACAGTATGCTTTATATTCTCAATACACCCAATAACACAACAGTCCTATAAATTATAAATTGTTAAATCATAGTACTCTAGAAGATTATAGTTTAAAGAAAAATATCAAAACGAGGCAATAATGAAAATTATTAATAATATAATAAAATAGACCGGAAAGAGAGATATAAGATATTCTTATGTAATTCAATACATTAAAAGGTGCGATTGCATTAATGGAAACGAAAAGATTCCCAATTATTTAAACCAAGGGTGAGCAGACTTTTCCAGGGTAAGGGCTACTTCTAATTTTTTTCCAAGTGTTACGGTCCACCCAAAGTCGTAGGTCTGTGAGCTAAGAAAAGGTCTACAATATTTATTATTATAACACTTAATTATAAATACGGAATATGTACTTACCTACATAACTACAACAAAAAAAAACTTACTCCTTTAAAACCACTTTTAAAGCAAAACGCAAGATACAAACATAATAATGATAGCCACAAATATAATTATATGAAATAATGCAGTTACTATCAAACAATTAAAAATGTATTAAACAAATCATTTTCATCTAAAGTTTGTTCTCATAGTTACGCTGACCATTATGTATTCGCATGTCCTCTGACTAAAGATTTCCATTTGGTCTCTCCATCTCAAAATGCTAAAAAAGCCTGGTTCCAATCTATCATTAAAAATCCCTCCATTCACTCTAAACTAAAATCATGTATTAAAATTGCCTCTACAGTCCGGGATCAGATTCCTTAGAGGGGTTTGGTCGGTACTCTTTTGTGGTCACACCACAAGCGGTTTTTTCCCCCTCCTCTTCCACAAACGTTTCCTGCCTTTTTTTTTCTTCTTAATCTCTAAACCCTATTTATATTTCACAACATTTTGCAGCTTCCTGGTTTAACTCTTGGTTAACTATATTAGTATGCTTTCAGTTTAATTTCCTGTTTTTTCTTTTTAAATATTTTTTTTTTTTAGCAAAAAATTATATCTCCAATAAAATCCAATAATCTTTCTGCCCCCCCCTTCATCTCTCTTTATTTATTTACTTATTTTTAACTGCTGCTATCTTCTTTTATGCTTCTTTAAAAAAAAGGGGGGGAGGAGATCTCGAAAAAAAGTAATCCTCCTTCCGATGAATCATTTCCTTTTTCTGGAAACTGAAGAACCAAATGGCGGGAAAATATCAACAGGAAGTTGTGTGTCATTAACTGAAAATTTGATTCCAAAGAAACTTTTTTTTTAAATGTAATTATTTATGATTCCTGTTTTTGTTTTTTTTTCTGTTTTTTTTTGTTTTTTTGTTTTTTTGTCTTTATGGTGCATTTGTTTTATATAATTTTATTAATTCTTTTGTATTTGTAAAAAAAGTTGGAATTGTTTAAAATGTAAACTTTGATTTTTTTTTCCAATAAAAACTGGACGTGGTTGTTTCCCGAGGGATCGGTTGTAGCTCTTGGGGTGAGCTCGGTTCCTCTGGACATTCCTCATCATCTCATAGTTACAGTGAGTAGTCTGCATAAATTGTCCATCTAACCTTGAATAGACCTCGGTATATAATTGCTTACTACTAATCTTGCCTTGTACTAAATGGGAGACGGGAACGATACGTTGTCTTAATTCTATTCATTGTTGAAAATGTAGCTTCCCACAGCCAAAGAACAATGTTAAGCCAAAAGCAGCTTTTTAAATTTAGGATACTTCATTTCGTGCATTAGATTCCAAATGTTATTCTGAACTATGTGCTTTTAAATTTATGCCACTTTGAAGGAGAAAAACTTTGTTTACCTCAAAAGATAAAGGGAATAGATAATTTATATTATTTCAATTACTTCTTCCACATTAATATTTCTAAATGGGTAATATATGTATGTATCAATTGTTTCTTGTCTAATATTAGGTTGCAACATATGAAATATCCGAATTTTTATGATCTACTTTAAATAAGTATATCTTTTTTTTTACAGAACAAACTTTATTAATCAAAATAGGAACCATTAGCTTCAAAACACTTTTGCCAAAGAGAAACAGTTTTTTTATGCCGGTATCATAAAATTCAGTTCTAAAAATTTTCTGCTAACTTAATTGGACTTAAAAAGTCTCAACTTGTGTTATTACATTAATAACTAAATATTTGCATCATTTTTAAACATCGTCTTAATCACATTTCTGAATTAATATTTGCATGTTAAGTTTTGTTTTAATTGTTAATTAATATAAACTTTTCAGATGCTTGCGATCCCTTTAAAAAACAGTTGATCAGATATTTTATTTGTGGTTTTTGGAAAGTCTATTTCTGTCGAATATTTTTCTTTATTTTGAAAAATAAAAAGAGTGTAAATAACGTTCGATTGAATTTTTTCCAAACATTTCGAAAAAGTATCCCGAGTTCTTACTAAAGAAAATATGGTAAAATTTAAAAATTTAATCTAGAAACTAACATTTTATAGTAATTTCTAACTCTATGTCTTAAATATATATATATATATATATATATACCCTTGAAGACTTTTTTCTTTAAAATCAAGTAAATAAGAGAAAAATGAATTATACAAATTATATTAAACTGGAAATTTATAAACCATTCTTAAAAAGAGAAAATTATTAATTTAACAGATTTTAAAAGTAAATTTTGAGAAAAACCCAAGTATAGTTTCTTTAAATCGAAATTTTTACTATATTATTTTTTCTTAGTTTTTGAAACTCAATTTCAAATTTTGTTGAATAATTCTTAAGCATTTCAATTATCTTATTTTCTTCAGTGGTTTATTTTGGAAATTTTCTTTTTAAACGTAATTTTAGCCACCTATTTCGATATTAACTTCAGAATTGTTATTTAAAAAAGCGTAATTTGTCTCGAGGCCAACCAACCATTTTCTTCCTATCAATTAAAATATTTAAAAACAATAGTTCTTGAGTTATTTATTTTATTCTCCCCTTTAGTCCTTTTCTTAAGTTTTCTAGAAGTTCAAAATGCACTTTTTAGCAAGAATTTCAGACTTGTTCCAACTCTCATTTATTTCATATCATCTTTATCATTAAGGATCCCTAAATTTCTCTCCAAAATATTTCAAAAGTTTAAGAAATGCCAAGACACATGTGCCAACCTGTAACTTTGAAATTGATCACGTAACATCTAATTAACTCATTTGCCTCCTGGGATTTCCTCCGCTGTCGAAGATCTGACAACTATGTACAAACACATTTTCTCTGCGGTAACAGATCCGTTAACAGGTTTTCCCCTCAAAAATAGTTTTGCACGACAATCGCGAAATTTTTCCTGTTGCTTCCCTTATATCGTATCCAACTACAGCAATTCTGAGACATTTACACAAGTCAGTAAGTTACATCTACTCTGCAATTAACACCTTTTTCTGGTCACTCATTCTTGGTCTTATATTTTCTCTGTTATGAATCAGGGGTTTTGCGAAAAGTTTTTCATGAGGGAAAAAAAGGGGGAGGAGAGATCCTCCTACTTTTACTCATGTTAAAATTAATTTCAAATTCCATTGTTTATTTTCAAGGTGAAAATAATGTTCTTGTGAGAAAAGCAATTTCGAATAAATTTCTGATTTCTTATAATTAAAATAAAATGAAGATAGAGAGAAAGAAAATTTATGTTATACAATACGATATTATAGTACTGATATTGAAATTTTCGTTGCCATTCAAAGTTTTTCTCTCTCATATCAACTAATCGGTCTGAGAAAAGGAAACACAGTAGCAACTCTATCTAGTTTATACTTCGAGATGATATTTTTCTAGATAACATCCGCAGTTTACTTTAACAAACACACCATTTGCCTTTCTTCACATTCAGAAATAGCTTTTCGACTTGAAGTAAAACAGAAAAGAATTCTTCTTGAAGCCGTGTATCACTTACGTTAATACTCTACTCTTAAAATGAGCCATCAAGCTAAGTATTTTCTCTTTAAATTTAAGAAATCTTTAAAAGTATTTTATATGAATTTTATAATAGATTAGCGATGTTAGTTTCTTATGATTTGTGAAAAAAAATACATAATGCTTAAAAATGAAACAACATAATATACTAAAAGACCATCTGCTATGTTGCTATTTTTCAATTCCTACTATTAGCTCGCTCTCTCTCTCTCTATATATATATATCTTGTTCAAATTTTCAATCGTTAATAAAATACTTTCTTTCATCCATTCAAGTTCAAATACATTTTTTAAACTTGTAGTAAATGAAACTTGATGTTAATACAGTTTTTTCAAATATTAATTTATTAATTAAATTAAAAATGAATAAATAGTAACAAACACACAAAAAATAGTCCAGCAGCATATATAGAAAGGAAAATCGTATGTGTTCCTGTAGCGCAATGAATAGCGCGTTGGACTTTTAATCCAAAGGTCGTGTGTTCGGACACCACCTGGGTTGGCCTAATTTCTGTGAATGGGCGAATAAATTTTATGAAGATAAAAATTTTATTTAAGGAAATGTAATAAGCTCTAACTGACTCTATCTCTTTATTATCTAAACAAGTATAAGTAGTTATTATTATGAAAATAAAAAGTAAAGTGGAATACTAAATTTTTAAATGACTGTATGAGAATATTCTTTAGGATTAACTCAACTTTAAATACAGTGAAAAAGGGAAGATTAAAATACTCAAAAGGCTCTTATTTGAAGAAGGTTGGGTACCGTGTCTTATGTTTTGGAAACATTTTACAGACATATTAATATCTATCCCAGCTAAATAATCCATGCACAGTGTGAAAGATGCATATGCTGGTTCCAAAACTGTACCTATCCGAATATTTAGAATATCAAATGAACCTTTTCTTGTGTGAAGAGACCCAACTGGTTTGACAAAATTCATAGAAATGTAAACAATATTTGATTACACACGTGTAAATAAAGCAAATAGGTATCACAAATATTATTAATAAAAGGATTTTGAACTTGTTTAAAAGAAAAATTTAAAGAACTTATCTTTTTATTACTTATTTTCCCGTTATAAAATGAGTTCATAATTTGAATCATTAGTCAAAACTCTAAGTCCTCATGCTAGCCGGATGTGAAAGTTTGGAGAGAGGGTTGTCAGTTTTTCGTTGCTTGACCGTGGTTCATAATTATGTAGTCCTTTACCCATAGCTCTCGTGTTGCGTCTCAGAATATAATGCTACAAAACAATTAATCCCCAATTGTATAATTGTTAAACCAACCATTAATGTGAACTGAGTTAAATATTTTTTTACATTAAACCTCGTTGAAGTCTGGTTTCATTTAAGTTTAATTTGCGTAGCACCCCAAGACAACACGAGTGGTATTGGCGACAGTCCTTGTAATTTTGAACCGTGGCCAAGTGACGAGGACGACACCTGAGCTGACACTCATTCCCCTAGCTTCCGCATCAGGCCAGCGCTAGGACTTTGAGCCTCAGCAGGTTTAACATGCATCAACCCAACTACATGTTGGGTCTTCAGTGGTATTGGGACTCGAACTCGACAACGCTGGTTATGATCATATTCACTCGGCTACCTTTGAATCTGGTATCATTGGAATAAAAGGCTTTAGAGATTCAAACAAGTACGCGGCGCCTATCAGTCTAAAAGTTGCAAAAAATTTCTCGAAATACTCTCATTTTATGTTGTTGTTTTTCTTTCTTTATAAACTTTTAGTTAGAATTGGAATTCTATCCAATTTCGTACGTATATAGTTTTTTTTTCTTTTTCTTTTTAAATCTGTTATTTAAAATAAATTAAAAATTTATTCAGATAAGATGTTAAAAACATAATTTCAAGGTAAATTTTTCAGAAATAAAACCACCCGAAATTATTTTTATTTGAAAAGTTTACAAAGAATTATTGAATTAGTAAAACCGTTACAAAAATGTTCTCTTCATAATTATAAAACAGAAAAAGATATTGTGTGGAAATGACTTGAATATTTCGGTCTCAAGAATAGATTTGAAAGGCGAGAAAATATGCACCCAAACGTGAAATCTTAAGTAACATCAATTGTAGTTGAGTAATCCTATTTTAAAGCTTTTGAGGAAATGTAACATGTGAATGCTTATGATAAGTTTGTGTTACTGCACTATCATATAAATACTCTAAAATGCAATAGGCTTGGGTACAACATTTAAAATATTGAGAGTGAATATCCACGATAAATTTTCTTTTACCAAGAAATTCTTAGATGTAGTTATCTGAATGGAAGGTTTCTTCAAAGACTTGGATAAATAAGCCCCTCTGAATACAATACCGTGATGCCCTCTGGGTCTGGAATAGTATTAGGACGCTCTGATTCTTTAACATGTATGCAACGATAAGACTTACGTAGACATTAATGTAGGAGTAGCATGTGAAATATCTGAAATTTTAGGGCAGATTTGATCCCAGTAAGTTTTTTATGTTACATGCTGAATACTTGTGGTGTTAAATGCTTCTTTAATACTTTTCTCGGTATGCATTTTTAAAAATATTTCAAACCAATTAGAATTGTATGGTTCTATCATTGTAAAAAGGAGACCAATGACGTCGCACAGTGGAGTAGTATATTTTGGTCCATTTTCCTTCCAATTTACATAAAGTTTTGGTCAACCTAAAATGAAGAAAAAAATTAAGTATCATCATTAAAAGTACTTTGTAATTCAGAATATTCTAATCCAAAATATATGATTCCTATTCAATATTATTTACAATCTTTGCACCTATGCCGAATAAATGTTCCATTCGAATATTCAATCCATTTTTTTCTTTTGTATTGCCTCCATTATAATTATGCCTGATTTTTGTCATTCACTCATGAGACCAACAAGTTCACTTTGGGTTGACACTGAAATAGTATTAACAGCGAATGCATTCAACGAATAAGAATCAAGAGATCATGCTCTAGGGGTATATCTCGTGAAAATTTAGATTTATAGTCCAATTGTCTATAATAGTAATTTAGAACATCGTGGTTATGATAATTGTTTCTGACGTAACTTAGGTATACAACATGGTTACTAACAGTTATCTTTTTATGAAATTAGTGCATTTAGCTAAAAAATGTTAGCTAAAAAAAACAAGTCAACATCGTTTTCGAGCTGTTAAGAAAACTTCCCAATATAGGAATTAATTTTTTCAATATAATTTTATATAATGAAAAATCGCAGTATTTTACTTGGATTAAAAAATGTTTCAATAACTAAGATTAGAGGTAAGCATTGTAAAAATGTTCAATTGCAGAAATCCCTGTGCTGCATGTATATGATATTTAAGTAAGTTTACAATGGAGTTATGTGAAAAATACTAAATACCAATTACCTTTTCAAACATTATTTTTGTATTAAAATTTTTTAAAGTTAGGAACATTGTTTTATTATATATAAATATGAAAGTTACCAACACAAAACCCCTTTAGACGTTTCCTAGAGTATATTGCTTATCTTCATAAGGGGGTCACTTCACGCAGCCTTTTCCCTATCTCCGTAATGTTAAAAATGACCAAATTTAAGGAACATTTTTGAAAAATTGACAATTTGTACAGTCATGAATTTTTTTGCGTAGATTTATTGTATTGTTTTTATTATTTTAATGAGAGCATTTTTCAAAATTTTGATTAGTTTTTTTTTAAAAAATTCATATGTGGAGTAACACGTTAAAATTATTAAAACGATGAAAATTCTTGTACATTTTAATCCATAACATTTTTTTGAATAATTTTTTTGACAAAATCTCTCATTAAAATATTTATTTGTATAGTGTTAACATATGTGCAAAGTTTCAAAGCTATAAATTAAGTAGATTTTTCAAAAATGTTCCTTTTGTGTTGAAATTTACACTTTTGAGAAATAGTGATTTAAAGTAAAAATTTACTATTAACTAATACGTACCAGAACCACAACTTGGATTTCTGGTATCATATGCAAGATCATCTTCTTGTCTACATTTTAATTGTTTGTTTTTAGTTCTAGCTTCTTTGGTTTATTGTAAAACTGCCTATTTCGCTTTCTTAATATGCGCATGATCTACTTCTTCCAACGCTCGACATTTGTAAAATCCAGGGTTTGAATGTTTAACACTTCTAAAACTTTTAATTTGGTAATGAAACCTTGATTATATAAAAATGTAGCTTCAAATACTATAGTTTTTTAAGTTCCTAATTGTATAAATACAGTTTTTGGAACTATAAATCAAATACAATTTGAGGTTTCATTGAAATTTTAAGTTTTACCGTGAAAGCTCCTAAATAAAAGTTCAAGACTAGAGAAATCTCTAAATACTTTTTTAATGCAATTGCTAATTGCAATAGGTGAGTTGTGTTAAGCTTATATGTGTCACCTTTCAGTATGAACCTATTATATTCACACCACGAATCACCTCCCATGGGGCATAAGCACAGATTTGAAAATACGACACGTATTTTCAAATCTGTGGAGAGTTTATGAAAAAAATATAGCTCAAATAGTTTGCATCATGACTGACAAGTTTTCTGAGTTGCTTCAAATAGCCACATGAAACATAGTATCTTTACAATTTGTCTATTCCTGCATCTGTTAATCTATAATGACCTCCTAGAGATTTTTTGTCCTCAAGATTTTTGCCTTTAAATTTTGATTTTAATGCCCTGTCATGTCTCCATTTTTTTCTCAACATGACCAACACATTCTAATGTTTTAATGTTTACATCTTTCTAAGGTTAAGATTCTAAAACTGCTTTGTATGCTTTAAAGTCCTCATCACCCAAATATTTTGTCGCAATTAGTAAATCGTAATTTGTGTATCGTAAATTGTGCCGTGCCTCTGAGCAATGGAAAATACAAAGTGCACCTTCAACTTTCATCCCCCTACTATTTCCGAAGTAATCTGCCGAACACTCAATGTTATGTACATTGCCGTTAAAATTACTTGAGTATTTCCTCTATAGTTTTTCGGCATCAACAACTTTCCCAGTGTTCACACTAACTGCTGTAATACCATTCAGAGAAACATGACCCCTTTTTTGCCAAATGCCATAGACAAACACCGGTACATTAGGACTTGCATTATTAAATGATATTATTTCGACAGCAGTTATATATATAATACCATAGACTGGCTACTTTCTGTGTCCTGTTATTTAATGCCCCCCCCCCGCCCCATGCATGAACTCGTAAAACCACTTTGGTGGACGTGACAATTCATAATACTACAAAATATTTTCGCAGTTGCTTCTCTTTTCCAATAAAAATAATAGCATATGAAAGCCCAGTGTTTACTTCATATAATTTTGTATCTTTTTTGATTAACTACTGTTTTAGTAAACCTGGTATTAAGAAATGTTTGAATAACATCACAAAAGTCACAACATGTCAACAACTTTAGAACTAAACTTTGGATTTGGAGATCAAAATTTATGTGTGAATACCTTGTTTTTTACATTTTATTTATAATAAATGTGGTTTCAAAGCACAAGAAAACAGTAGAATGTCCATTATTTCAAAAAACTTCCAAATGAATCTAAAAGGAAACGTACTCTTTATTTAACTTACCTAACTTAGCTTTTAAAGTTGAATTATTCATGTATAATTTGAATTCATTATTCTGACTTATGACGCATTTAATTTCTGGAAAATTTGGGTTTTTGTACCTTTGTTTCCAAACTTTCGTTTTTTAAACGTTTTATTGTTAAACTAAAGCATGTTAAAAAATGTTTTGATAGAAACAATGTTTCCAATAGCAGAAATTCGTAAAATATTTGAAGAGGGAAAAAACAACACGCGAGTTTCCAGAAAGTAAACAAACAGCTACAATTATTCACTTCACTTCTTTTCCTGAACAAGTTACGGATCAAAATAAATCCTTTTAATCAATTTAAAGTATTTGATGAGGCTGAAAAGTAGCAAGTGTCTTTTGTTTTGAAATGAAAAGGGCGTGGCAATCAGCTGTTTTTTGGGTTTGACGGATGTAAACAAATTTTTAAAAAAGTATTAAAAATACTTCTAATTCAACTAAAACAAAAATTTAGATTGCATTAGAAAGAGAAAGAGTGGTATTTTGTTTTTCAATCAAAATTGAAAAATCGATTTTTGGATTGGTTTTTGTGAGGTGCAAAAACCTTGAGGTGCCCTTGAAGAATGCAAAATCTGTCAATACGATATTTACGTAAAATCCAGGTTCTTTTATAACATTAGAAGGAAACTTCCATGGTGTAGAAGGTTTTTTAATAATTATAATTTACTTTTATCTATTTTGAAAACCAATTAATTTTCTTTTTCTGCAGTATGTATTTATATATATATAAGACCATTTAACACACTCTCTCAATCCACTACCTTCAAGCAATTCTAGATTTTATTGGACATCTTATAAAAATTATTTCATCAGTTTAATAAAGAAAAAAATTCTTAGAAAAGGCTTCATGAAATAACATATTTATTAATAATATTATCGTAAATTACTTTTTCTATCCTTGCGGCTGTTACGAGAAATTTAAATATTTTGTAATCATACCTATATAAAATCTTTATCTTAAATTTTTTTTACCTATTCCCTATAAACTTAAACACAAAGTAAAAACATCACGCCATAGGAGAACTATATAATTTTTAATAATTCACTTAAAAATACTTTTCGAAAAATGTGAATTTGTAAGCCCCTGGGTAAGCTGGTAAATGAAAATTAAACTATCTAATCTTGAATATCAGTATGTGTAACATAATCCAAAGTACAAAAATGACGCCCTATTAATTAATTATCCGAATGGTGTGACAAATTTTTGAAGGTGATATATACATATCTACTCATATATATATAGAGAGAGAGAGAGAGAAGTGATTCAATTTTTAAAGAATTTAATCATTCGTTCATGGAATAAAACAAAGAAAAAGAAAAATGTGAACAAGGTTTTGATTACTCCACCGTTATGCAAATTGCTGTCTGTCTTGGCAATGATTTGCAGAGTTGGCATGTCTCTCCTTAGATTTCTTGCTTAACTCTTTCCAACTGTCAACGTGTCCGAAGGATATCCTGTAACTTAGGAGGGCTCCAATTTATGCTCCAATCCTTAATATGCTCCATTGGGGTAGATCTAGCTCTCCAATAAAGTGTTTACTAAGAAGGAGGACATTTAACAGAAGTGATTGTCATGTGCGGGGGGTCCTGATGATATTAATATATAAACATTAAGTGTTTTGGAAGAATTTGCAACCCCACGATACATAGATAACTTGGACTTAAAGTCGAGGTATAAGGGTCACCAAAAGGATCCAGTTACCAAATTAAATGGTGCCCAGACTAGAATCTCCCATTATAGGCTGTGGGAAGGGTCACAGGCAGCTCAATACCTCAGCTCTGTATTGCGTATGTCTTTGATAGTCGTTGCAGTGTGCGGCAATGATAGTTGAAAACAATTCCGCTCCAGTTAGTAAGATTTCCAGTAAATGAGCCCGGAACCGTTGTAAATAGAATGATCGGGGTGCACAGATATAGGGTAATAAATACAATGAAGATTGGTAAGAGATCAGAATCCGTTCTCTGCTTGATTTCAATGGTTCTTGCGTCTCCATCATACGTCATTATTGTTGAAGAGTCAAATGCCATGAGAACTCTGAATCAACTTTCTATTTCTCGATGGGACTTGGACCTTCTTCACGTTGTGTTTTGCCATAGTCTAACCATTTTCGTCAATATTGTTGAATAGTGGGAAAATGTTGAGTGAACCTTCCATTTGAATATTTTGCTTCTTTTAGCCCAATAAACCTCTTCTCTCGAATCGAAGGTTATATTTGTACGATCTTTTATTATATGTATAGATCAACTTGAAAAGATTAAAGACACTTTTATTGCCCGCAATCATATCCTTAAGATGGAGTTTCTCCTATTTTATAAAATATACCTATGTGAGTGCAATTATATGGAAATCCAACTATACTTATCCAATACCCACAAAATAAATGAATCGTATGTTAGATGTAAAAGTGTACACGAAATATATTTATAGTTACAGTTAATTTACTTTTCTATTTAGTAAACTGTCTCAGAAGGGACATGTGAGCATTCGTACCCATGATAAAGGAAGTTGCTAAAATGAAGAACATAAATTGAGTTTTTCTTTCACTCTTCACAGAGTTATATTGTATATAACAACGATATGAAGTATCTTTATGAAGTTGCTGAAATTTAATTGTGTAAGTTTAAGTTTATTATGTTTTTTTAATGCAAAACATAACAGTTTATCTCAAGCCATAAATTTTTTAATCTCTTTCTCTTTATAAGCGAAAAATACATAGCTTAATCAACAAAAGAATGTGTTAGGATTGTGGAACAGTAACTCGAAGAGTTTTCGTTTAAATATACTCGTAGATTTCCTTAGAAATCTACTAAAATCAGTAGGAAAAATAAAATGCTTAATCAGATTTTAAAAAAACTATATAGAACTATTCTATAACAGATGCAGTAACACATTTCCCTGATAATTTTCCCATGGATATATGTATCAAGTATATGACAGTTATATTGCATTTAACATGCTTTTTCGCAATTATTTACTAAAATTAGACGGCACAGCGCTATTTTGAAAAGAATCTCAAATGGAATTCAAAGTATTGAATTCACACGGAATTCAATGTTTTGAATTTATACATTTCAAAGAAATTAACTGCTGAACGCTTCATAAACTTTTAATTTCCAGATAAAAGTTTTTCTTAAGAAAATCAAGCCTTAAATATTAAGAAGAAATGTAAGAATTTGCAGATTATTTCAATATGTCCCTCAAGTTTTTAATGTATCCTCATACTTTTAATGTACAGCGTTAATTCAGTACCCCCCCCCAAACCCAAACACGCTAAATTTTAGACAGAAATATGTCAAAATAACATTTTGATTTAAGATAATCTTGTAGAGATTATAATCGATTCCAGAAAGACTCAGTAAACGTAATTTGAATTAATTGCTGAGATTTCGAACATGTAATATTTCTGAAAAAGATTGAATATAGTTATTGGAATGGAATATTACTGCAATAATATAATTGGTAGATATTTTGATCAGATTCAAAACAGCGATCATTCAGCTCAGGAAATTATTCAAAAATTATTCTCAATGCAAAGCAAGCTTTTGTCTTTATTCAATATCACTAAATCTTTCGGTTTAACAATGCCGAGAGCGATCCAAAATCCTCAAATGAAGGTGTAAGTTCATTTAGCAGAATTCTCAATTTTAGTATTGATTCGCATTTATTCACTGCGGTTAGCTCAGTTTCTCTTCTAATCTGGCGAAACTCAATCCCAATATATTGATTAAGATTGTTGATTCATATTGATATTTGCTTATGATATTGTGATCTTTCACCTGAATGGTGCAGGCATATCTTCTTTGTCCTCTTTCTCATTTGTTTTCCTTCTGCTTCCCCATTTTATCACTTTTCCTTTGATTATGAATACATAATATAGTTTTAAAGTATTTTCTGTTTTTTTTTCTTAAGCTACCTGATATCGACTGCGTCAGATCCAGGCCCACAAAATTCATCATGGCAAGAGGCTAGATATGCACCTGTCGTTAGCCGTAGCCTTGAGCTACGGCTAACGACAGGTGTCGTAGCCATTTTTATTATGCAATATCAACTATGCTAATATGTAAGTATTTTTAATAAATAGTCCAATCCTAATCCCGGGACCAATCCTGGGATCCCGGGATTTGAATAATGTAATCCCGGGATTAAAAATATGACACCGGGTCACAAACCTAACTTGTAAAAGGCTCTTTGCAAGATAAATTATGTCGAAAAAAATTTTGGTGCTGTAATGTACTTTGATCTTAGTGTACTGAAATACTATACTGGATGTTTTACCACAAATAATTGAATTTTACCTTAAGAGTTACACGAGTAAGAAAATAAAATTTTCTTTCATTGTGTTCATGCATTTGTTTATAAAAACTGTAAACTGTTTTTGATAAGCGCTTAAGCAGGATCTGTAACATTTATTGCCAGTTTACAAGTAATATAAAGATAAAGTTGTTTAGTCATTGCACTCTGTATATTTCAGATAATAATTTTTACAAACGAAACATTTTTTGTATACATTTTTGGAAAAGTTGCTTAAAGTTTTTCTTAAAAGGAAAGATGAATATAAATTGGATTTCTGTTATAAAGAAAATTAAACTTTTATGGGCTGTTTTCTCTTTGAAACATCAAAGGAGTAAAATAAACAGATAAATAAATGTTTTACAAATATTTCAAACTTTTGAAAGCAGATTTCAGATTTAATTCATGGTTCAATGAATGCAAAATGTATAAATATACTTTATAAAATATTTTTCTAATACGTATATTATTATTTTTTGTGCTGTGGATGATGCTACACTAATACATTCTCCTACAGAAAGCCATAGAGTAGATGAGGATTAGTGAATAACTATTTGACATTGCTGACCATTTAAATTGCAGCACTATGAAGGAGGAATAAGTAAAACGTCAAATTCGGCTGAAAGGAAGAATATCAGCATATAAATGGAATGAAAAATGCAGAAAGAAAAAACGGCATCAAAAACTCTGTATGACTAAATCAGGGTTTTTATTTGGAAATCGCATTTAAGCGTTGGTTTTCTGTGAGAAGATCGTATTATGCATCGTAGAAGAAAAGAACAGGCAACCAGCACGTGTTGAAATTTGATAGCTACTACTACTTTGATAGCTACTTTGATACTACTATGTGTACTAATTTCGAACCCTGTATACCCCTAAGCCGCTTATAAGTTTAATAATTTTTTCTTTCTTCTCTGTTGTATACTTACAATATAAGTAAGGTTTTGTTGTTTGCTTCCCTTCCTTGTGTTGCACTTTTATCGGACAGCAGTGTATATTATATGTATGGTTTATTTTCCTTTAAAATATTCACCGCAATAAATTAATTGTTATATACCTTGTATTACAAACATATATTATCAAAAAAGGGTCAAAAATATTATTTTGTAATTCGTTTTAAATAAGAAGAAACATGAGCCCTAAACTTCCTTAGATAATGAACAGATTTTAAAATATTAAAGAAATTTTGCTACATTATCTAAATTTATTATTCATATAAAGAATAAGGATTAATAACTCGATTCGGTGGTTTCCTAAGGCCTGAGCGTTAAGCAGCCAATTCTATAGCATATTTTTGATCATTAGATAACTAGAGTAAAACTAAAGTTGGATAGTAAACATTTACCGCGTTACTTGTAAGAAAACAATGGCATTATGTATTTCATAAAAGAGAGAAACCATAGAAAATAATTATTTTTCAAACCGTGAATGAAAGCAGAAGATAAATCCTTGAAAAATCTTTTTCAATTCACATTATTTTCCACTTATTAAATAGGTTATAAATTAGTTATTTCTATTTTCTTTTAATAAATAAATTTTGTACTGCAGAAATGATTTTCCGCTATAAAAATCAATTCCTAAAAATGACATTTTTCTTCCTAATACGTTTCAAAAGACTCAACCCAAGCCAAATAAGCATTCTATTCATTCTTCTCTCCAAAGCGATCCATTCATTATAACAAAGTACTATAATCTGTTCTTGCCTTCTAAGAGTTTTTATGCTCAGGTATTATGAAAGAAAACTTCTATTCTTGACGTGATTAGGTTTCTATGGGAATCAAACATTGACTTCTCTTTAGAGTACAACTTTCTTTCAAAAATTGGAGAGATGAAATATTTTACTCTCTCCTATTTTATATTTTGAAATGAAATGGATGAAAATACTTGTTAACGTGTAGAGATGAATTCAATTGATTCAAAAATGCCTTTCTCTTCTAAAGTAATTTTGAGCCAAATTTTATTCAATTTTTATACAATTGGTTTGAATGGGCAAATATGAGCTACTTTAGCCAACACAGATGAATCTGATTTCATTTAGTTCTATTAACGTAGCATCGTGTAAACAATATGTTTCTAGAAATGGTCTCGCAACCCAAGCAGACAGAAATTTTCCGAAAAGGTACATCGATCTTCTGATGTGGTAATCTAAACGTGTTCTACTTTGGAAATAATTCTTTTGGAGAAAATTTGGTCACTATGCGATTCAATTAAAATTATAATCAATATTTAATTATTACTCTGAATAGAATCAATAAGGTTTCTGGCTTGCTGGCAGGAAAAATTCAGCGTAATGTGTGTGATAGCCCTGTCAAAAATATTTTTGTTCATGTTATTTAAGAAAGCATTGATAGTAAAATATTATAGCAAACCAGAATTACTTATAAACAAAATATAAACACAATTTTTTTGAAAATGCTTTTTCCTGGGAAATATCAAAGAGCTGAAAATAACCGAATAGTTAATCGTTACTTTTAAGATTTTGAAATGTTTTTGAAGGTTTTTTTTAACTCACTCTAACTCATCTAACTTTTATTTCTTTGTTCATTACAGGAATTCAAAGTATTTTAAAGTAACAAAACTTCTTAAAATTAAAATTTCAGAAACTAATATTCAAATGAACAAAAAAACCCTTGAAATTTAAAATATTTCTGGGATGAGATTAAATCAGAATTCATTAAAAATAATAAACTAAATAAGCAAAAATATCAGATTAAATAAATAACTGCATTTTAGCTCAAGGTAAAATGTAAAGAAATTCAACCATTTTGACAGAAAACAATAAAAAAAATAAATCTAATATTCTGTAAGAAAAGAGTGTAAGAGATAGATAATTTTCTAGGGATTAATTTATTATCAAAACTTTTTAAATTATCCTGATGGTCTAGTGGCTAGGATACTGATAACAAAGCCAAAGAAGCTGGTTCCAAATCTTGGCAAAACAGCAATTCTCACGTTCTAATGTTTATGAGGTCCTTAGGGTATTTCAAATAGGTTTTGGGGGAATGCATTCCCATGATTCCAGGAAGTGAAATTCCATTGCATGAACGTAGTTGGATTAGAATCTCTGCGTCTAAAAAAATCCTCCAAATCAGGAAATCTTTTTTTTCTCTTAATTCTACTTCTTCGATTTTGTTATATGTATTTTTTAAAAGCCATGTTCATAAATTATTATTTTTTTCTAATAGGGGTGTGTATTGGTATTTTTTACCTTTGCAGACCTAGTTCATTCCCCAGGAGCTGGTATCCCTTTTTAGTGAGGCACCATTTAGGCGATACCAAATCTTCATAAATTATTACACATTGTTACACTGTCTGTTAGAGTAATTGATAGATTTGATGCTTTTTATTTTTTATTTTTGTTGTTTTAATATTATATTTTTTAATTTTTTCCAAAAGAGACGAAAATAATAATCAGCAGGAAGCTGTAGTCCCTTCATTCATTAGTTCATTATAGAGTTAAGTATTTTAATTTGAAGCCCTCTCTTGATTCTTTGAAATTTTCTTCAGTACGTAAGACACACAAAAAAAACGTGGATTCATTTTTTCATTTCATAAAATATATTCATCCTATTCGAAGTGACGAAAATATTATTTGAACCTAATTAAACAAATAAATAATAATTTTCGCAGCAAATCCATCGTTTTACAGATATATAAAATTTATTGTAATTAACAGTCGAAATATATAAGTAGGTTACAATAAGAGCTTTGTTACATTAAAGATGGTGTATTAATTAATCTCACGCTTTTATTTTGGTGTCGAATGGTTATCTTTTAACACTGGAAGCAAAAAGGTAATTATTAGAAACGAGCCTCCTAATTTTATTTGAAGGTCAAAGGGCGCGCGAGGATGTCAATTCTAATTTCCACATGATGGGAATGTGAGGATTCATTTCTTGGCTCCGACGATACGCGAGTCTTTGGAAGAATAATCCATTCCCACCTACTTATCAGACTACTTAATATGGTATGGACATGACAGAAAATTGCCCTTTTGCAAATCAGGACATGAAACGAATTACATTTCATAAATTTAGGATTATCTCACAGATAAAAATTGTTTTTAGTTCTAATATATTTCTGTAAAAAAACACCGTAGTTTTCTTTGTAAATATTTCATTTTTTCCCCATGAATCTTTAATGCTAGTAGATCAATTTCCACTATCGCATTATAATTATGACAATTCCGCTTGTAACAATATTTTTCCTCAATAAGGAAATAATATATCTTACTTAATTTTAGAAGCTTAGATTTTTAAAAATTAGCTATTAGCATTTTTCTCATTGTTATTTCATAAAAATTATTTTTTTAAATCGTTTTTTCTTATTCATTTCTCAAGGGAGTGAATCATCCAAAATATCTACAAAACGCATTCCATTTTCAACAATAAAAGCAGAGAAAGTGGTAAATTACGAGTAAAATATAGAAACATTTGGCAATTTGATTTTTATCAGATGAACATATTTCCCTGAAAGATTTTGCTCTCTACCATCAAAAATACTTGAACCCCTCTCGCAAAGCAAGTTACCCAAGAGTGTAAAGTTCCCGGAAGTTTTGAAGGTGCAAACTCTAGCTGCCTTCATTTACATAGTGTATTTCAAGTAATCAATCATTCCAGAACGTTCGGCCGCTTGTTCGGCGCGCATTGCTTGCGTACTTATTATATTTTCCTTAATATCTCTGAATGTGTAAAGAAGGGATTCTTCTTTCTATTTTTAGAATATTCGCTGGAGGATTATCGTATGCACTCTGTAGTTATTTATGAAGATACAGCTAAATTATGACTACCTTAATAAAAGCAGTTCCATCTACAATTCTTGCCATCAAATCTTGAAATAGCCTCCCTTTCTTTTTGCATATTTATTCTATTACTTTCATTTACTCCATTCTGAATAAAAATCCTATCAAAATAAATTTCAAAATATATAAGTGAGGGAAATAAAATGTTTTTAAGGCGATATGGTACCCTAAAAATCATTAAACTGTCGAAAAAATTTTTATTGGCTTATTTGATACCCCGAATCCTTATAAATATGCCTGCAAAATTTCAAAGATTTACCTGCATTTTTTATTAAGTAATGGAGCAATGTTTGATGCTAAACAGCAACTACCACGCCTACATTTCAGATTATCTGCTAGAAAAGAGCCTGATAAAAAATGAATTAATTATTTTTCTAATGCACATCAATGAGATTGACATTAGAGAGTACAGTACATGAGATTGCAGTAATAAATCATTTTAAGAAAGAATTGTGCAATTCATGCAAAAATTCTAGTTTGTGAATTATTTACTGAAGATCAAATAGATTGGGTCAAGATTTAAAAGTTGTGCGGGCTTTTTATGATATTATCATGAATGGAACTAAAACTTCAAAACGGATTCTTCCAAAGCACAAATACTAAATCTCATTTTCATAACTCAGATAATTAAAAATCTAATTCGCAAGAATAGAAAAACTCTCCCATTTTTATATTATTTGTTTTTGGTGATATATACATATCCCATGTGTGCGAGACTCAACACTTTTATTATTAAAATATTTTAATATATTTATTTAAACAAATGCACATATACAGTTCTTAGATTTTGATGTATTTTACATATAAATTGTTATTTGGTTTTGCTTTTATTCGTGTACAATATTTAACATGTGAATGCTTTTAAAATCATGGAAATAAAAAATAAAGGCATAAACATCTTTTGTACATGTTGTGCATTAGTTCTGAGCATGGAATTAGCTCTGAAGTATGTGCATTTATTTATTTTTATAATTATTAAGATAAAGTTTTATTAAATATTGATCTTTCATTCGTTTTTTTCTATATATTCATTATGGCAGTATACTGTTTAATTGTTATACATTTTTTCAATTTCTTATGGTAAGTACTTTTAAATAAGCTTATTAACATTTCATAAAAGTTTCAGACTATTCGATGAATATTAGATCATGCTATTCATGGATTTGAAAACTTTAAACTCATTTTTCTTCATGTTGAATTTTCGTACATTGTGGAAAAGCCTTAGGGTTTTGTTCAAAACCCTAAGGCATTTTTGATAATTGAAGTATGGGTTTGAAATTTTTTATACATGTTCTGAAATGTATGATTTGTAAAACTGTGCTTGGAATCAGCTCTAACATGTGTTTAGTACTTTTTCGAAAAAATTTCAAAATCAGAATTAATGTTTTTTTGGGAATTTTTAGAAGCTTAACTATAAAAAAATTAATAAAAAATTAAAGAGCAGCAGCATAAAAAAAACCCATGTACAGTTTTATGTAGTATATTAAAAGGTACTTGGAAAAAAATATTTGAAAGAAAAGAGACATATTTAAAAAAGCCTTAGGGATTTAAAAAATGCTTAAAAAAGCTAAAAAAATTTGATATGGAATTATTATTAAATATTAACTTTTATAAAATATGAAATCAAATATTAAAAATAAAAAAATTGGGAAGATGGTACCATATCGCCTTAACTGAGTGAGTATTTCTCTCACCTGCCTTTTCATTTTTTTTTTCATTTAGTTGCAGTTTTTTCTTTGTCTCTGCTTTTCTTTTCTAAATTTTTCGGGATGAGATTTAATTTGAAAAATTTTATTCTCTTAAGTGTCTGATATAGTAATGCTAATTTTTTCATAGCTTACGTTTTACTAACGTTTTCATTAATAATTATCAGTATAATGAGATTAGTTTGAAGTAACATCGGAATTGAATTTTGGAGGACTATTGGACTCTTCATTTATTGATCTGTAAAGGAGCATTTCAAAGTTACGCTTTTTATTCGAAATATTCCTTGTAATTTTGAAACACGATCAAGGGACGAGGACTATACCTTAGCTGCAATTCCATGCGAAAGTGGGAACATTGTTAGAGATGACATTCATAACTTTGAACTATGATCAAGTGAAACGAGTTCTTGTAGATACACTCTTTGCCTCCTTGCTTTTCCACGTAATGTCATATGAAATTTTTGGGTTTTGTTTTAAAAATTGAACGATTATATATATATATAAAATCAACCCTAAGTCTTGAAATGTGTATGAGAAAAGTACTTGCTTAAGAATCCTGTTATATAAAGTAGCATGATTATTTTGTTTAATTATTTCCATCGGATATTTTGCACACACACACATTCAAAAGTTGTTCAATAAACCTCATATTTTTCAATAATAGTCATTCATTTATTCACAAACCCTTTATTAAAGTATATAATCGGAAATAAGATATACTAGACTTTATTTAAGGCTTCAGTTTTGATTTAGTTTGTCTAACTTCATCATTAGGCTAATATTCATAATTTATATAAATATATATATTGTTCTTGAGACGAGTCAATTTTTTTTCATTAATTTAAACCTATTTTTTCTTCAAAAATAAGTTATAAATCATATTGGGTGTAAGGGAAAGTTCTGTGGTTTTTTGGGGGGCAGAAAAAACAATTTTTTTAACTTTTTATTTAAAATTTAGTCTAAAATATAATACCCTTTGTAAGTTGCAACTGTTTGTCAGCGTTCTGGCAGCTTATTTAACACCGTGGAAAAGAAATACTCTGTTTTGGAGTTAAAGTACTCTTCCACTACCATTTGGAAGCCCTCATAATTTATGTATTCATTTCCATCAGGAAAGCTTGACAGCGACTTGAACAGATGATAGTCAGACGGGGCAATACGAGGAGTATATGCTGCCTGAGATCTCAACCCAACATTGCAATTTTTTATGCGGAGTTTCTGGCCACGTGTAGTCTAACGTTGTCGTGATGAAGAATCACACCCTTTCGCCCAAAGAGGAATGTTTATGTTGAATTTCTTTATTCAAAACATCGAGCTGTTTTGATCAATGGTAAGGACCGCTTCAGCCACTCACAGTGCCCTTACTCTTGCACAACATAAAATTCTTCTGATGCACGCCAGCTTTGAATGTGAGTGATGGTGTCTTTCCTTTACCTTTTTTTCTAGCCACGCGTTTATACACTATCCACTTTTTATCCACAGTCACCAAGTATTGCAAAAAAGGGTCTCTTTTGTAACGAGCAAGATTTGAAGAACATATCGAAATTTTGTGCATTAAATTTTTTTCGCTTAATTCGTGTGGCACTCAAACAAAGAGTTTAGACATAAAACCAAGCGTTTTAATGTAATCCAAAGCAGTCGTCTGATGAATTCCAAACTTGAATCCCACCTTTGTGGAAGTTAACGTAGGATTTGTCCTGATCATACTGCATAGCACTTCGTCACTGACATCTAATGGCCTTCCTGGTCTGGGTTCATCTTTCAAAGAAAAATCACTCAAGCGAAACTTCACAAACCATCTTTCACATGTTCGAGCTGTTACTGCTTCCCCACAAAACATGACACACAAGTTTCTTTTTGACTCAACTTGTGGCTCCTTTTTTGGAACACAAACAACATACAATGTAAAAGTGAAATTTTTCTTGTGATAATTATCTTATGTTAACAGTCTTACAAGTTTAAAAAAGCCGACTAAATGCGAGAAAATGTGTATAAATCATTCCTATTATAATAATCTAACTGTTTAAATCGATTTCCATCAGATCCAAATTCTTGCTAAGGATCAACAATGCATTAAAGTGCACGTGTTAAAAAACGACAGAACTTTCCCTTATACCTAATATTTATTAGGACTATAAAAGTTTCACGAAATCTTTCTAATATTCTCTATGCAATTTGAATTTATAACTTACTCTTAGAATCCTGAACTGCCTTTTATATCATCTTTAACAATGTTACTGTTTGGTATCTTCCTACTCAATTTTTTTTCTTTTATCGATGTTTTTTTTACTATCCACATTTTGAGCTCTTTTTAATTAAATTCTGCTACATTTTCTTAGTCATACTAATTACTTCCATTATTATTATGTTGAAAAACACAAATTATAATCTTAAGAATAGTTTCAATCTTCCTATCAGTTTGTTTTATGAGTTATATACAATAAGTTATAAATATTAGAAGATATTATTCTTAGAACTTACTAAAACTCATATAAAAACCTGCGCGAGAGAGATTTGCTTTATTATTATAATATATAAAATATATGGTTTTATTATGTTAAAAAATCGATTCTGCTTCTTACCGTGAGCCCACGTTTATTTTCCGTAGTTAGTTGACGCAATATATCACACTGAATTGACGTCCCTTCTAGCTTTTGTATATAAAATTACTTTCAGAGGCAGTCTGGTGAGTGATTGAGAGTTATATTAGCGTCGTACAACAAAGCACCACGAGGGTAATTGGTGACAGACCTAGTATTTCAATCAAATGACGAAGACGACACCTAAGCTGGCACATCTCTCTCCTAACTACCACACCACACCAATGGGAGGATATTGAGTCTCTACAGATTTAACGTGCATCGATCCCTTCTATACGGCGGGTGTCAGAGGCAGTTGATGTAAGTTGAGTTTTGCCATGGTTGAAAATATTTTTTCGTATAAAAGTGAATGATTATTCAAATCATCTATTATATAAGTGGAGTACAAAAATATCTTTTACTCATGGCATAAACTCAAATATACTAAGTTTGTATCTTATATTTAAACGTTCGATAAATTTCAATTGCAGCTTCTATCTCATTCCAGTGATCGTGGTCAAGAACTCGTGGCCGAGTTATCTTGGTGCAACAGAAGATCTGAGATGTAGAGAAGCTGATGTACTGTAGAGGTATGGAAGTTCGTTTGCCACCTCAGGCCATATTACTTCACTAAAGTTCAAAATTAACAAAAGCATTATTGTATCTTTGAAATGTGACACTGAAAAACAAAAAATTCATCTCATTCCATTACTTTTAACTGTTTTCTAGAATCCGATTCTTAATCCTAGATACTTTGGAGTTTACCGTCTGATTTCTACATACCTCTTTACGAACTACCGTTTTATTTTTATCAATGATTTTCAACTATTGTCATACTTTCTATTTATATTCATAAAAATGTCAGTAACATTTCCTATCGTTCAAAAATGAATAAAATACCTAATCGCATTACATACAGTCATGTCTAAATGACAAGATAAGCACATTTAAAACCGTTTTCGTGTTAATAATATAACAAAGTCTCTGAATAGTGTTGATTAATATCTAAGCAAGTTATTTTTTTCTTGACTATCTTAATAATGCACAAAAGCAATATCTATTTGCATCATATTATTTATAACCAAAAAAAAAGATATATATATACATAAGTAAAAATTCAGAGAAAAAACCTTTTTGTGTCAAAATTCCAAAATGTGTGTTAAAGCATTTAAATATTAAGTCTTTATTTTGTTAGTATTCAGAATAGTTAAGAGAAGTACAGACACTTAAGGGAAAAAACTTACTTAAAACTTGGATGAAGAAAAAAGAAAATTTGTGCTTTGATTTTCTAAATGATAATACACTCATGGACATAAACAAATAGCGCACCAAGAAGGAGTCGTCAAAATGAAACGAAATTTTGCATACGTAATGACTACTTTGATATAAGTAAAAGATTAATGAAAAAAGGACAGTTTATTTTAGAGAAAAAGGCAAAAGAACAAAGGATTTAATACCCTGTTGAACACCCTCTATCACGAATGCACAATGCAATACGATCGGGCATTAAGGCAAACAAGTTCTGTATGATGTCTTGGAAGATTTCGTTCCATATTTGCTTTAACCATGCCTGTAGTTCGTTCAAACGAGTGGGAGGCCCAACTCACTGTCCCAAATGATCCCAGATATGCACGATTGGAGACAAATCTGGGGATAGGGCAGGTCAAGGAAGGGTAGTAACAGTGTGGAGACAGTCTTGTGCCACCCTTGCTGTGTGAGTCCGAGCATTGTCTTGTTAAAAAATGGGTCCAGAGAGCCATTGCATGAGTGGAAACACATGTGGTTTCAGGATGTCATGGACACCCGCACGGATCAATATTATTGGTGACCGTGTATTGTAGGCAATGGCACCCCATACCATCACATCAGCTGTAGGAGCGGTGTGTCGCTCTAAAGCAAAGGCAGGATTGAGGCGTTCACCACGGGGTCTCCCCACACGAACACGATTGTCATCATTGCTGAGATTGAATCTGGATTCATCGCTAAAGACGACCTGGTTCCATTTCACTGCAGTCCAGTTTCCTCGTGCACGACACAACTCCAAACAGAGGCCCTAGAGAAGGTGTTACCTGTGCCTGGATGGTGGCCTATGAAGCAGTTGGCTATACCCGTGCATTTCTTACGATGTGGCGGTCTTCTCGATGACTGGTTTGTCGAGGGCGTCCTGAGTCTGGTCATCGTGTAAATGACATCTCTCGGATCCACTGGTCCCAACACCTCCTCACAACACAATCAAAGCGACCTAATTGACGAGCTACTCGCCTAGTTGACCACCCAGCTTTCATCATGTCGATGATTCTCCCCCTCTCAAACTGCGACAACTGCTCATATTGTCTTCGAAAATGGCGTAATGGCATGTCTACCTCAGCCCTTCCTTTGGAAACGATGCAGCACACTCAAACAAGTTTTGAATACCTTTTTTGTACTCCACGGAGAACGACGTTAAACGCCCTCAACCGGCTATACATAATGCGCATTCAAGCTGCATTTCTAATCATTTGCATATCTCCCCGACATATACCTCCATGCTAAGTTTCGTTACGATCCCGCAATTATTTCTTGGTGCGCTAATTTTTTTGTCCATGAGTGTGTGGTTTACCTGTAGTTACCCCTTACATTCAAACCTTCCAGGCTCTCTGTCAAGGAACAAAATAATCCATAGACATTATGCCAATCTAGTTTGATTTATTAATACTTATTATTGATTATAAACAAGCACACAACACAATTCTAATTAAGGTATTTAACAATGGTAGAGTTCAGAGGTGAGATATACAAATGCGGGGATAATATTACAGAACTTCAACTGAATCTAAGGTAGCTTAAAACGCGCACATTTACAACTACTCCGTACACTAATAATCGGCTTTTATTTAATCAAGTTTACAGTACTTTATTTTTTAATGCTTCGGTTCCTTCACGGAGAACTTCAGGCACTTTCGTTAGCTGGATCAAATGCCGATGGCTCTACGCTCTGTAATATTTAATTACACTGCTTTTCAATCTTCAATAACCACTTCTCTTTGAACACATCCAACCCATCAACCTCGCTTAACTTGTCAACAACTACGTGTCGACAGCTAACTCTCTTCACTTTATTTCACTTAACTTCACTTGACCTCTTACTTCACTCCCTTTCAACTCGCGTAAACCTAATTTATATAACATTCCTCATTTACATATATCACGTTTGGTTGCTCGATGAAAGTTAGTTGAAATAAATATTTTGATTGAAAGATAAAAGAAGTAATTAGTAGAAACGCGTATAGATCCATCACAAGTGTACTTCCCTCAGGCATGAAATCCGTGAGATAGATAGCAATACAAATGGATGAGACTAGATAGATTTATTTTGAAAATAAATTTAGAAATAAAAAGATTTACCTATAGAACTGGCTATTTATGTATGCAGAGAAAAACATAAAATGGAGACTTAATTACTTCGAAATCATCTATTGCTTAGTATAAATGCAATTAAAATGCTTTAACGTGTAAATCACCTTTTCAGAGATTACAACGAAGCATATCTTTTAAGCATATTTTTTGGAATTTGAGGGGGAAAATTATGCATTTCGACTTCGAAAGAGATATCATTTTAAAAATCAGATACATATGATAAAGTAAAAGAAAATAAATTTTTCAAGTATATTGAACACTCAGAATAATGATTATACTTTTTAACTATTGAAATTTACACCAAGATATATTATGCATGAAAATCTAGTACAAAAAATTGATTTTTCATGCTTAAAACTTCGGATTTGTGTTATACTTTCATGTCAATAACAGCTCATTCTTTTCTATGTAGATTAGCAATTTTTTCCCCTTTTAACACAATGTTAAGGGTAAATTATCAAAAATGATAAAAGTTCTTTTTCTTTGGAATCAAATCTGAACTTTAATCAAAATATTGAAATATATAAATTTAAAATTTATTTAAAAAATTTTGAAATTATTTTATATAAAAATTTTTACTAATCAAACATTTTTAATTCTGTAAAAATTTATAAAACAGACTGGAATATTTCATAAATACTTTCTGCTAAAATTGCAGCATTAAATAAGAGAAAATTATGTCAATGCTTAGAATTTTGAGAATAAGACACAGTGTTATAAAAATTATTAATTATAGGATATAAAAAATTAGGTTATTACTTTTTACTATATGATGAAATTTCCTTAAATTACAAGTGAAGTACGCAAACAGTTTTTTTTCAGGGACGGAGGCTATATCTGTCTTTCTTATTTAGTAGCGTTTAATTACGTCACGCTGTAAAGGTTTTTTTTAATTTCTAACAGCAGCACTTGATAAATACAACATTAGCTGGAGTGAAAACACACTAGGAGTAATTACAAATTTGGACCAAAAAAACAAAGAATCAAAAACAGAAGCATCCGAAAGTCAGTCAGATTGCAGAGGTTTCAACTGCCCTATGGTCCTCTAATATCTATCGTAGATGTTACCAGAGACAGAAGGGTAAATCTACAGGTCCTCAACAACCATTAGGGAATTCTCTCTGCGCATTTTGGAGAGGGAAGAACCTTTAGTCTATGCAGGTGACTCGCAAGGTACTCGTGCCCTGCCTGAAAGCAGCAACCACATGCCATCTCGGGTGATATAAGATCTCATTGGGTGTCTCCTTCAATGAGTTTCATTGATCTTTTACGCGCCATTTTTAATAGCTCTGCTTATAGATGAGTACGGTATTCCTCTCTGAAAGCACTGTAAAACACCAACGCATTTTTAGCTAGGAAATCAGCTCACTCATTTCCGTAGATATCACAGTAGGGAAGGGGAGAGGGAACCCATTGTAAAAAAATGTTTTTTTAAGGTCAAAATCAATACAAGATTCTCTAAACAGTTTTTAATTCTAAGAGAGTCTGAAAAATCCAGAGATGTTACAGCCTCTATTGCAGAAATGGAGTCAGAAACTATAACGACATTCTCAAAAAATTCCTTCCTTGACAATAATTGTTGAATAGCTTCTACTTCACCACCAAAAGTTTTGAATCTAAGTTAAAATTAACTGCAAATAGTTCTGAGAAAACTTCCTAGCACCTACACTTCCATCCTGATCCATCCTGATACAACCGTTATCCTTCAGTATAGACATGAAGCGAATCAGACTGTGGATATCTGGTATTTATAGTTTCTAAAGCTATGATTTTTAAAACTGTATCAGAAAATTCTTTCTTTCGTACCGTTTGTGTCAGATCCGTTCTTTCCCTTACCAAGGGTATTAAAGGATGAAATAAAAACGGCATAATTTCCGGAATATCAGAGATGTTGAAATGTTTTCTAGTTTTCAATACGTTTTGAAAAAAAGAACATTATTGTGTTTTTAGTTTTCTGCTATAGTAGTTAAAAAATCTCCAATAATTGTTTAATGGCAATCGAGCTAACTTTTCAAATAAACGCAGAGCCTTCTGCTGGATAGTTACTTCAAACAGTAAGTTTCTAGTAAGTAAAGAACATAGAAATTAATGGGGTTGTTTTCACTGCTCCTAAAATTAATCATGGAGCTTGGTTTTGGGTAGTCTCCTAAGGAGCCATATGAGCTTAAGCACATGTAATAAGTGCTTCGAAACAATGAATCACAACCGGTTTATACACTTATTGTGTGTAAACTGGTTTGTTAAATACAAGCTATAACAAACAAAAAATACGACGCACCAAGAACGAGTTGTCGGATAGATACAAAAATTTGTGAGTACAAATATTATATACAGAATAGAAAATGATTAAAATTTCAGAAAAATTCAATGATTTATTTCAGAGTTATATAGTTACAAAATGGGGATCTCAATGACGTGTCGACCCACCTCTAGCCTGGATGATAGCTGCCACACGTGGTGGTATAGAGTGATAAAGCACCCTGATGGTCTTCTGTGGTATTTCTTGCCAAATTTGCTCCAATTGTCGGGCCAGGTCATCAACATTCCCTGGTAGATGCAGTCACCTTCTCATCATATCCCTGTCTTGCTCTATTGGAGAGAGAGATCTGAATAGCCAAGGAAGTGTTTGACAAGTTGTAAGACAGTTCATAGCAGCACATGACGTATGTGGTCTAACATTATCTTGCTGAAAAATAAAATCACGGTACTGCAGAAGGAACGGTAGCAAAACAGTTATCAGAATGTCGTCGACGTACCGCTGTGCTGTAAGTGTGCCTCTAATGACAACCAAAGATGTCCGCGGTTGTCAAAAGAAATGGTACCCCAGACCATAACTCCTAGTTGAGCGCCTTTGTGGAGTGCAATAGTAAACACAGGATCGTCAAACTGCTTTGGGCATCTCCATATACGTCTTCGATTATTGTCAGGACACAGTTTGAAACGGGATTTGTCGCTAAACACTATACGTCCCCAGTCAGCCTGATTCCCACCTAATCGAGTCAAGCACCACTGTAAGCTGGCTCAACAGTGTGCAGGCATGAGTGGCAGGAGGCGTTGCGGTCGATACGAGCGTAAATTTTGCTCTATCAATCGTCTTTGAATGGTCATAGTGGGCACTCGAGTGCGGGTCACACGTCTGATGGTTGATAACGATGAATCAGGTGCTGTGACAGCTGATCTGATAATCAATCTGACCTCCCGATCTTCTGTGGCCCTAGGTCAACCGCTACGATCATGACGCTGAAATTTGCCATTGCCCAACCATTCTCTTGCCAGCATCTTCTAATCAGAGCATCACTTCGATCCATATGATGAGCGATTCTCATATTTGCCCAGCCAGCCTTTTTCAATCCGATGATACGACCTCTTTCAAACTCTGACAGTTGCTCGTAATGAGCTCGAATTCTACGACAAGGCATTTTTTCAGTCGTTGAATGGTATCCTAAATCGTAATGCAACAGAAATTTTGACCATCAGATTGAGAATAGCTTCTTATAGACAACTGCTCAGTGCGCAGTTCTGATGCGTTGTAGCTCCTGCTATTCATTCATTGGACACCAAGTTTTAATCATTTGCATGTTCGGTACAAATGTCTTTGCATACGAAATTTCATTAGAATCGGGCAACTCCCTCTTAGTATGTCGTTTTTTTTTTGTTATAGAGTGTATATATCGCTCACACTTTAAAGTAACACGATAGCTATTGGCGACGGACCTCGTAATTTTGAACCCCGGTCAAGTGACCAGAACGTTCCATGAACGAAACTGAATTTCATATCACGCTGACGCTAGGACTCAGAACCTCGAGATATTTTAATGTACATTAGCCCTCTACATGGAAATGAACCCATAATTCATCATAAGTCCCGAGTTTGTGACCACAACAGTTCGATTACTGCGACCATCAAATAACAGTCTGATGAGAAAGAAAAAATTGATAAGAATACATGAAGACATAAAATTAAAATAAAGGCGAAAAGTAATTTCGTAAAGGTATACAGAAATCAGATGGTGTTTGTTTGATTAGCTCCAAAGTATTCGTAATCAAAACCCGACTCTAAAAAATGGTAAGTTGTGGAATGAGATGAACTGATTGAATGTTACACAGCATTTCGAAGATACAGAATGCTATCATCGATGAACCTAGTATTTTTTTAATCTCGGCCAAGTGACAAGGAAAACATTTGAGCCGGCTTCCCACTCTCCTAAATGTCACACTATGCCAACGCGAAGACTTCGAACTTCGATAGATTTAAAGTGCATTATATCAGTAAATTGCGGGATTTTATGGGCACCAAGACTTGAACCCACGTCTTGAGAGATACAACACCGATCATGAATTAGTGAGCATGAACATTCGTAAACAACCATGGCCAACCTTTTTAGGAAGAAAAGGGGTTACGTCAGTTGAACATGTATATCAATTACTTCTCTCAGGTATTTCATTGACTATCAAATCATTGCTGAATTTATTTTATTTCCAAAACAATGTAACGTAAGCGTTTTTTTAAATATGTACAAGGGGTGATCAAATGAAAAGGTACGAAATGACACGGTGGGTACAAAAGTAGACTTTATTCAAAATATACACCATAGGCCTGAGCAAAACGATCCCACTGATGAACAAGCCGCAGGATTCCTTGTTCCCAGAATTCATGTGGCTGTGACGAGACCCAGTCCTTCACAGTGTCCTTGAGTACGTCGTCCGAGTTGAAGCGCTTCCCTTTCAGGTGTTTCTTCAGTGGACCAAACACATGGAAATCGCAGGGTGACATGTCCGGACTGTAGGGCGGATGGTCCAACGTCTCCCATTTGAACTTGTCCAGTTCCATTTGTGTGACTCTGGAGACGTGTGGACGCGCGTTATCATGGAGCAGAACCACACCCTCTGTGAGCAGCCCCAGTCTTTTGTTAATGATGGACCTGCGTAGGCGTCGGAGTGTCTCACAGTACACATCGGAGTTAATGATTTTTCTGTGCTCGAGAAATTCCACAAGTAGTGGACCTTGAACGTCGAAAAAGACAGCGAGCAACACCTTGCCTGCTGACTTCATGACTCTGAACTTTTTAGGGGGAGGCGACGACGCATGCTTCCACTGCATGCTGTCCCGCTTTGTCTCTGGCTCGTAGTGATGGCACCAGGTCTCATCACCTGTGATGATCCGCTTCATGGAAGCGTGGTCTTCCTGATACCGAAACAGATGTTACAGTGCTAGTCCCATACGCAGTTTCTTTTGCTGGTCGGTGAGCTGCTTCGGAACCCAAGCGGCACACACCTTCCGAAATCGCAACCTGTCGTGAACAATTGTCCACATGGTTTCATAGCTGACATCGACCTTCAGCGCCAACATTCGCAATGTGACACGCCAATCACTTCTCACTAGGTCGTCCACCTTGTCGATGAGATCGCTCGTGATGACAGTGTTTGCCTGGCCTGGTCTCTGATCATCACCCACACTCTCACGGCCTACACGAAAACGGGCACTCCATTTTCTGACAGACTTGTCAGAGACACATTACTCCCCGCAAACGGTCACCATCCACGGATGAATAGCTGCCGGTTTCTCACTTTCCGCTGTCAGAAATCGGATAACACTTCGCTGCTCCTCAATCGTCGAATTTTGCAAAGCGAACGCCATCTTGTCCTCATACGGACTGCCGCATCATTTGGACGCCGCTTTTTATATAAGAGCCTTTGTTCTCTCCTGCGCATGCGGGCGCCCGCGCATGATCCGATCCCAGTCAGAGCCTCCAGTGGCATCCCGAGATGTCTCGCTACATTCTCCCATGGCGAAATCGGCAAATACTTAACTGTTTCATTTTTATGTGGTTTCGTACCTTTTCATTTGATCCCCCCTTATATTTCTTAGCTTTTTAATCGGGTCTAATTATTTCATAAGGCTAGTAGATTGTCTTTTAGAATTTTTATTTCAATGCACCGGGCATTTCATCGAATTTCTTCAGCAAGGGAAGTTTCATGAATTTCTCATATGTATAAAAAAAATTTTCAATCTTAGAAAAGTCCCCTCGTAGGTTTAAACCTTTTAGTATACAGCAAAGTGTCATTTTGAGGTAAACTGAATAATTTTAACATTACAATATGCTTTGGCCCGAAACTTGATACCACACATTTCCAGTTTACATGTCACACGCATACCCATAGAAGCTCTATCTAGTCTAATAACTTTGTTAAATGGCATATGCTCACAAATTGGATTGGGTTTCGAGAATATTCATTTTACGATATTCTGTGGCTTTAAAATCAGAACCATATTTCAGATTCCACTAATATTTCATGAGAATTAATTTATCAACTAATTTCTTATATAGTTATTTAAGTTACACTACTATAGTTACAGGAAGATAAATCCTACTAATATAATCACAAATATCAATTAAATTTTGTTAGCATTTCATGTTATTAGAAAAGATTTACACAAAGCTACAGCTCTTGTAAACAAATTGTATATACAATTCTATAATTCTCTTCATAAAATTATTTTTTTTAAATCAGTCATATTTTTAAATCATTCAATATCTACTGTGTGTATGTAATTTATTACAAAGTAATATTAATAATGCTATAAAATTTTTTTCGAAGCTACGTTTATTTGTATTATTTTCTTGAATATACACACACAATTTTATTTTTATGTCAGAATTTAAACACACAAAAACGGATATATTCCCCAAGAAAGTGTGAACTCGTCCTCTTTTATAGTTTTTGGCTTAAGTGCTTTGGACTTAAGAATAGTTTGCTTGTTCCACGTTTAGTAGAATACTGCTTTCGCTGTTGAGATGATAGCAGCTTAAAAAAATGGTTTTACAGTATGTACTTATCTCTACCAAAACACACAAATGCATTTTTTATAGTTCCTCCATTTTTCTTTAGGAGAAACAAAACCAAAAAATTCCAACATCATCAGTTTGGATAAGTTCTGTATATGTATTGTAAAATATATAAAGATGACTAAAACAGAGCATGATCTTCAACCGCATTTCATACACGGAAGTAAAATATAAAACAGATTATTCACCAATGAGCATTAAATTTGTATAAAGTCCCTCTCAATTAAAGGGAGGTGGAAGGGGGTAGTATTTTTAACATTTGAAGCATGAGGCCACTGATTCGAGTCAAGCTTAACTTTCAGTAAAAAATAGCGGCGATGCGTGCGATTCGATTTTAGATCCAAACGATATTGATGATGAAAAATGTCTTGACGTGACCTCTTTGTCATGGATGGGCAAAACGGAGAAAAAGAATCTTTTTTTTTGTATGTGAAAGAGTGTGTTCTATTTTTCTCTTTTTCATTTTCTCCATTTTTCAACCTGTTCCACAATATGGAATACGTTTACTTGACTGGAGAAAAAAAAGTATAACAACTATTTTCTTTCCTTTTATTCCAGAAGTTAAAAGAGAGCATTCATTAGTCATGGAAAACTGCTGTTTTCTTTCAATTTGTCCGATATATTAAATATGTGCGTAACTCCTTATTCATAATAAAACTGAAACTTTGAGGACATTTGATTTTAGGATTTATTTCTATTTTTTTTCTTTAATAAAAAAGAACATGAGTTTTTAAGGGAAAGTGTTTTTGTAAAGAAAATTAAGCTTACATGAATTTTGTAAGAAAAAGAATTTATATATATAAACATGAAAGACCTAGAGTTTATTACACGGAGATACTTCATTTTATATTTCAAAATAATAACTATTGCTGCATATTTTTAGTTCATTTTCAACAAATAGATCATTACTATTGTAATTTCTACAAGTATGTATATAAGTGACACTTTAAATATAAGAATTCTCCTACATATCATGAATATTTTATGAAAAATGGCTGAAAAGAAATAAACTTGTGAAGAAATCTTATATTTTGATACTTGAAAATTCTGTACTTTCAAAAGTAATATTTACAACTGCATCGCTGGTGCTTTGCTAGCTACTCAGAATGCAACTTCATGAAAGAAGTATCCAAACCATGCGAAATCATTGACGCACGTATACCACGACGCATTGATGGGTTTATTCATTGTTTAGGAATGTCGCTCTCTGAAGCAACATAAGGACTATTGACTACGGACTTCATGAACCCCCCCCCAAATGACAAGGGCCACATCTGAGTCGGAATTCCACATCAAGCCAATGTGAAGATGCTAACCTGCATCAATCCCACTGCACGACGAGTATACCACGATAAGATATGAAAATGATTAGCTTTTCAACTCAGATGCGCATCATGAGCCTCTGTAGCACTACCAACTTCAATAATTATCATAAATTAAGGAAAAATATAAAAAAATAGCAATTACTTGCCCAAAAATAAGCCAATCTTAATGAAATTTGAATATGTTGGAAAGAAAAAGGAGCTGAACGATGTTACATTATGCGAAACAAGGGCGATACATTTGGAATACATCCTTTCTGAAGAGCATAAAAATAGAAGAGCAAGGTGGCAATTGTTGCTGCGAGTCTGAGATTAGAAATCTGGTATAACGAAATTGTAACAATGATCTGCAGGTATATATCATTTGATCGAAGAACTGTGATGACGAGCTATTGGCAGACTAGAGGCAGGACAACGTCAGATAGATGGCAGAATGTGAGCCCTCACTGCAAGTACCAAAAGTTTAGTATCAAGATCAACTGTGTGAACTTAGTTCACGAACGTCGTCTTTATTAGAAGCGATAATCCATTTGCGTCTCACTCACGTCACACCATATGCCAGAATGTTTGTATTGGGCACGTCAACTTGTCCACTGGACGCGTGATCAATGGAGGGCTGTTCTCTTTACGGATGAGTTCAGGTTTAGACTCGAATGTGATAGCAAGTGTATTTTCATTTTGGGAGAATCTAGCAGTTCGTTTTAATCCATAACACATCCGTGAAAGAGATGTATACGGAATAAGGCAGTATTTGTGTTTCGAGAGTTATCTCTGAGTGGAAGCATAGACCTCCATGTCTTGTTCCACGAAAATATGTTAATGCTCACAATTATAGAGATGGCATCCTGGATGCTAATGTGCACCTGGAGCAATAGGCGATGCTTCCGTTCTACAGGATTATTTGCGAGATCACACAGGGCTCGCATCGCGGATGCTTATCTTGAGCAGGAAACAATTTGGCGCATTCAGTGGCCAGTTCGATCACCGGATCTTAACGCTATCAAGCATGTTTGGGGCACTCTTGGATGACGTGTAGCTGCTCTCAATCTCTCTCTCTTTGGACTATAGCTACGCTTTCAACAGCCTTTGAAGAGCAATGGCTCGCACTTACTGCAGAATTAATAGACCGTATATATATATATATATATATATATATATATATATATATATATATATATATATATATAATTAAGAGCATCACACATCACTGCATGTGCTATTTTGCTCTCGAGGGGATCACGCCTCATATTAAAGGTACATTTCCTTTTCTAAACTGACACATCCTATTTTTTCATTGTATACCTATGTTAACTTTTATAACACTATAATTGTCTGGTGATTTCTTTTTATACCTTCCAGTATGTTGTATAATGTGCATAAAATTCATTAAATTCTTCATACGTATAACTTATTGAGTTATCGTCGTTAAAGTGATTTTTCCTAAATTTATGATAACCAGTGCATTATGAAGGAGAACAGCATGTTATTTTGAAGTACTGGAATTACTTTGTTATGTGGTTATGCCTCAATGAAAGAATATGAACGTCATTTGAGCGCATATATATATATAACTGAACTCAGTGGCTCACAGCCCATGAGCCCTAAGGTGCATGATCAGATGTTCTGGTCAGGTGGTCAGTCTGACATGAAACTCCTAGTGTTAAGTTCCCAAGCAAGCTTGATATTTATTTATCGACCCACTGAATTGATGAAAGGTTGAGTCGACCTTTCCCAGCCCGGAGTTTGAACCTCGGACATATGGTGCGTAAGTGCGATACATATATATATATATATGTAATAATTCCCAGTAATATAATCCTTTTTCATAACTTTTAACTGCAAATGGTCCATCCCTTCAGGACCAACGTTTTAGTAATAAGTTAATCCGCCGCCTAACGAGAGTCTTTTAAACTACACCTATCCACCCACTCAGATCATGTGATTTGAGAAGCCTATAAATACCGAGATTCCTGGTGACCAACTCCCTCTTTCGCTTCTGTATTTGTCTGCTTCAACATGTAGTCGGCTGCAGCTTGTTTTGTGCTTTGTGTTTGTGTTATGTGTGTTTATTTGTGAATCCGTCTGTGTGTCTTCATGTTCAGTGTACAATAAACAAGATTAACCTCAGGACTGCCTCATCAATCTCATATAAAGAATACATTTCAATGGCCTCGTCTATTACAAGAGTCGCCAGGATGGTTAGTTCTACGCGGGAAAGAAATTACTTGCCACGCCCTGACGGGATTACAACAAGAACAACGTTCAACATGCGGTGATTCCCCGTTTTCATACTCCGTCTACAGAAAATATTTCCCATTTGAGTTTCGTCTGAAAATCTTAATGTTCATAATCTGCAATAATATGCACCAGAAAGAAAAAAATCTGTGGATTTGCTCATTCATCATAAATATGTGAAAAAGAAGGGGAAAAAAATCATTTTCAATCTATATTTTCAAAGTGCGCTAGATTGTGAAAAAAAGAAAACGTTTTTATCTTCAATGTGTTGAAAGCCAGATTTGATTATATTTCCTTTTAAGTGCGACAAGTATTTGTTTTGAAACGTAAAGGTTAAATGATGCGCTCAGCGATTTTTGATTAGTGTGTTTGAAGATTTCATCAATACAATAAACCGTGCATTTTTCTTCTGTCATTTGAAATTATCTGGGAGTTCTAAATTGATTATATATTTTTCCTCTTTCGTTATTAATAATTTGTTTTAAAATGTTTAAGAAAGATTTTGTAATTAGTATGCGTAATAATTTGAAAGCAAATTTAATAATCTATTTTGATTCGAAATCTTGAAATGATTTTAATTTATGGTTTAGATATTTTGAAAATATTTAAGTTTTAAAGTTTTCCATATGAAATGGTGTATTATGGGTAGTGGTACCAATATAATTTTTTTCATTTAAAGCCTGGTCTTACCCAGCATTTTTTTTATTATAAGCCGGGTCTTACCCCGCAATTTTTTTATGTGTCTGGTTTTACCCCAGAGTTTCTTTCAATATTATGGGTCATACCCCCATCGTTTATTTTTTAAAAATTATTCTTTGGTCCCTACCACCATTGTACTGTTTTTTGGTTTATTCTAATGTTTTTTTCAATATTGTGTAACAAATTTTCATTTTTCGATTACATTTAAATTAATTGATTGGGCAGTGAACTCCACGTAAATATTATTGTGAATGTTGTTATAAACTTACCATTTTGTGTGTGTGAAAACGTTTCCAGGGATCTCGGTTTTACCTTTTGAAATTTCGGATTAAATTTACTTAATGCTATGTTTTGTTTTGAAAATAAACTGCATATATTTCATAATGATCATTTTTTGTTTTGATATTTAACATGAGAATTGATAACTTTACAGTGTTTTAAGTGTTTTACTGAATCAATACCAAAGATTTGATATTTTTATTTTGAGAATTTTATGTTGATACTATATTTGATATGTTTAATGTGGTTTTAAGAATTTTTGGTTTCTATTCGATTTACTCTTTTTTAGAATGAACAATTTATTTGATATGAAAATGAACAACTTTAATGTGTTTGAAATAATAGTGGTTTTGAGAGCACTTAGGCTGAGAAAATTAATAAATAAATAAGCAATGTTTACATTTAGAATAAATAATAAGGGTTTTGTAAGGATTGTGCATAGTGAGTACCTCAAGGGAATACACCTTTGATTGTCAATATACTATTGCCTCCAAACTTATACCTTTGTCATAATAAAATTAATACATAAAAGAAAGTTATAAATAGTTTTTAAAATAAAAATCTCTTTGGTTGACTTGCAATTTCCAGTTTTGGGAAATTTTGTTTTTGAAGTTATTGTGCTGCATATACACGATAAGAAGGAAAACTTGTCTCAAAGATTGTGCAAGGCGTGGGTCATCCTAATTTGTTTCTTTTCACCCTCAGTGCTCTTATATACACTTTTAGATAAATTTTTAAGAAATTATTTTTGTGTTTTAGGAATTATATTTTGTGAATTCATATTAGAAATGTGGCACATAACTATTTCATAACCATCATCTCCATGCAGTAGTTGCGACAGACAATTCTTTCACATACCAGTGTCTTTTAAAACCCAATATTGTGATAACTTCCATTTCAATATATGGCTCACCTTTAAACTCTGCGTCCCAGTGCATAGGGAAGCCTATTGGTGTTCCACATGTTCCAAACGAGATACAACAGCCTTCTACTGAGGCCTCTGACCTAGAATATTTACATCTTCAAGTGTCCGGACACGTCTCAACCTTGCAAAGTCTAGCTAACTTGGGCAAGGCAACTAGAAAGAACTAACTTCATTTGTTTCAACTAAAACTTTTACAGGATGTGTGTCATTTACAATTATTTTTAAAATTTAGTTTCGGTTTTCATTTTATTTTAGGTATTTAATAATCTTATTTTGATATTTTTGTTTTGTGCAATTTTATATTTATAATTTACTAATGCATATTTGTTTCATAGTTTTTACCACATATTCTCCTTGTTCCAAATCATTTTCATGTGTTAAAGTGAAGGGAAATTTAAAAATAAATATTAATCTAAATTTAAATTTTAAAATTAATATCTCTGTAGGATATGGGTGTGTACTAAGGGCCCCAGCGCACACACGTGTCTTGCGGAGGGGGGAAATGTAATAATTCCCAGTAATATAATCCTTTTTCATAACTTTTAACTGCAAATGGTCCATCCCTTCAGGACCAACGTTTTAGTAATAAGTTAATCCGCCGCCTAACGAGAGTCTTTTAAACTACACCTATCCACCCACTCAGATCATGTGATTTGAGAAGCCTATAAATACCGAGATTCCTGGTGACCAACTCCCTCTTTCGCTTCTGTATTTGTCTGCTTCAACATGTAGTCGGCTGCAGCTTGTTTTGTGCTTTGTGTTTGTGTTATGTGTGTTTATTTGTGAATCCGTCTGTGTGTCTTCATGTTCAGTGTACAATAAACAAGATTAACCTCAGGACTGCCTCATCAATCTCATATAAAGAATACATTTCAATGGCCTCGTCTATTACATATATATATACTGGTGTCCAAAAGTTAAGCATAAATCGTAAAATGCGAAAAACATGGAGTAAATATTCGTAAAATTTTTCCAAATTTCTTGCGGATATTAATTGGGTGAAGAAGAAACATTGGGTTTATGCAAAACTTTTCAGTCGACTACGTCCTGCGCGAAACACCGGAGCATGTCGGAACGCGGAGAAACCGATTCACGCAGCATAGGCAGTTCAGACAAGTTTCGTGCAACTGCTGTGTGAAGGAACGTTGTTAACCATCAAACAAGGTGAATGATGCCACAAAGACGCAAATTGGACATGTTTACGAAAGGAAGAATCGTAGGAATGCTGTAATCCTCACGATCACAAACCGAAGTGTCTTGAATTCTGAATGTGGACCAGTCTGTGATCTCAAGACTGTGGCAGAGGTTTCAAAGAACAGGAGATGTTACCCGACAACCAGTATCAGGTCGACCAAGAGTCACAACCGCTCGCCAACACCGATATCTGGTAATAAGTGAGCAACGTCAGAGGGGCAGTACTGCCAGAGCACTGAGTTCGGCACTCACAGTCACCACAGGAATACGAATTTCGAGACAAACTGTTTACAGGAGACTCAATCATGCTGGCCTGTATGCCAGAAGACCAGCAATTTGCATTCCCCTCACGTCTGCGCATAAACGCGCTCGTTTGAACTGGAGTTTGAAATATCAACATTGGAGTGTGGGAGAGTGGGCCAATGTGATGTTCAGTGACGAGTCTAGGTTTAGTCTGAGTAGTGATTCTCGGCGGGTAACGATATGGAGAGAACGTGGAACACGTTTTGAACCAAGAAACATAACGGAAAGACATCATTTTCCATCAAGTTCAGTAATGGTATGGGCAGGTATCATGATGGACGGCCGCACAGACCTCCATTTCTTTGACACGGGGTCTGTGACTGCTCAAAGATACAGAGACGAAGTTCTTGAGCCTTATGTTCGCTTGTTTCGAGGTGCTGTCAGTCCTGACTTCATATTCATGGATGATAATGCACCTTGTCACCGAGCGGTGCTGATTAAGGACTTCCTTGAAACGGAAAACATCCAGCGCATCCTGCGAACTCCCCTCATTTAAATCTTATCGAGCATGTATGGGATATGCTCGGGAGACAAATTGCAACCCTTTCGCACCCACCAAGCTCCGTTACAGAACTAAAGAGAGCTCTCCAAGAAGCTTGAAACCGTTTGAGCCCACAACTCATTTATCATCTCATGGTAAGTATGGTAAATCGCTGTGCAGCGTGCCTGGCTGTCGGAGAGGTGACCACACGCCTTATTAAACTGCATCATCAGTATTTTATTTAATGTTTTCTTTCATTTTTTCTTTAAAGTGGGAATCCTTGCTGTGCTCAGTTTTATTTCAAACTGTACTTCGGATAATAAAATTAATTATTATTATTCTTTTGATTTGCTTCCTTATTTTATAACCATTTTACACTCGTATATCACGTTTCCCTCCATTCTGATTTACAGTTCCTTCTTAATTCACATTATTATCAATTATGCTTAAATTTTGGACACCAGTGTGTATATATATATATATATATATATATACTGATGTCCAAAATTTATATATATATATATATACGTATATATATATAATTATATATATATATACGACTTGCACTATGCTAAACAATGATAAGTATGATTGTGAATCTAAATTTAACCTATGTAAAACTTTTAATTGTATTTACCTATTAAATTGTAAAATCTGTAAGTATAAATATATTGGACAGACCTCAAATACTATTAATATTAGGATTAATCAACATAGACATGATGCTAAAAACTTCAGTTATGCCAACAATTCTAATAAAATTGAGCTCAGACACTTTCAAATGCATGGATTTAATAATGTCGAATTGTCGATTATTAAAATCGTACCAAATACTAAGCACAGATTATGGTGGGAAAATCATTTTATCAGAAGTTTTAATACAATATATCCATATGGTCTTAATGTTTTATACCTTGCTAAAAACACACTCCAAATTATGTTACAGAGCAATAACAAAGAATTTTTTTTATACTGCTTCCAATTCAGTTAAGAATTTTAAAAGAAACTCAAGAAGCAATAGAACTAAAAGGAAAAACAGAGATAAGAATTCTTTAATTGATAATATTAAAGCTATTATAGATGATTTTGAATTAAACTTTAATATCAAGCAGATCAAATACTTCATGTTTGGTCTTAATAAAAAGGAAATTGTACTGTTGAATGAAATTTTAAATAATGAGTGCTTTAAGGTATGTCATGCAGTTCACATCATTAAAGACATTAATAATTTTTTATTTAATAAATTCAATATAAATGTCAATAAATTTAATAAACCTACTACAGAATACTGCACTTTATTATTCATGAATAATATATTTGATAAAGTTAATTTTTCTAGTGTATTTAATAGACATTTGTCACTTTTTCCTGTTAGGAATGTAATAGTTAAAAAAGCTTTTAAATATAATAAAACGATGGGCAGATTTATCTTTAATTACAATAATAGCTCACCTTCTCTTGACATAGATGACTGTAAATGTAAGAACTATCATGAATTTATTGATAGCTATCACAAACATGTAGTAACAGGCAATTTAAATATAATCAAGGATGGAATTTTAAAAGATATCATGAGTAAAGGCACTAGTTTTAGATTAACAATTTCTAACAACAATAATACTGTTAAAAATCAAATTAATAATGATATAAATAATTTCATTACTAAATCTGCAGTTAAATATGGTTTGCCTTTAGAGGCATTTGATGAATTTAAGTACAATATTTTAAAAGACCTGATGAAATTTAACTATTGTTCTAAACCTGTACTCACTTATAAAGATGTAAAACAGAAAATTTATGATTTACAAAAGAATTTTATCATTGTTTACATAGATAAAGTGCCTGGTAATTATGCTATTATTTGTAAGTATTTTTATAATACTATGATTAATGAACATTTTTTAAACAATAAATCTTTCAATAGATTGGAATTGTCAGATAAAGAAATTACTAATCGAATCACTGCTATATACAGAAAATTGAATGTTTCCATTCATAAGATTAAGTTTCCATATATATTTTTAACACCTAAATTTCATAAAAATCCTGTTAAATTTAGAACAGTAACAAATGGTTTTAAAACTTATATCACTGCTGCAGGTAAAATGCTGCACAATATTTTGCAAGAATTCATCAATAAGAAATGTAATAAAGCTATAATTAAAAATAGTAAAGAAATTAGAGATTTTTTTAAAGATAAAAATATTTATTCAGTTCATAGTTATGACTTTGAAGATCTTTTTAATTTTATTAATATCAATGATGTAATTAGGGTAATTTTAGATAATCATAGAAATTATAACCTTAATATTAATTTACAAAAATTTAGTAGTCTAATAAATTTTGTCCTAAAAGAAAACTACATTAATTTTAATGGTCCTCTGTACAAACAAACCAAAGGTTTGCCTAAAGGTGGCCCTGCTAGCAATAGTTTGGCTTATTTATATTTACACTTTTACGAAAATAATTATATTATTAATAATGATTATTACATTTTTAGATACATAGATGACCTAATTATTTTTGGTAAAAATAATAATTATAATCACAATATCAATTTTTATCCGGGATATTTAAAGCTACTTAAAATTAATAATAATCCTGTTAAAACTAATTACTTGGATGCAGCATTATATATTAAGGAATATAAATTACATAGCAATATTTATGATAAAAGAGATGATTTTAATTTTAACATTCTTAAAGTTCCTTCCTGGGATTCAAACATCTCTATTTCAGTCTATCGAAATATTATTTTCAATTATATTTATCGTAACAAGGTATTAGTTAGTGATAAATCTAATATATATTTAAATATTAATAACTTTATTAAACATTGTATAGAACACAGTTACCCTCTTAAATTTATAAAAAGTTATATAACAGTTAAATAAAAAAAAATTTCAGTTGTACAGTTTATAGATAGATGGCGCATCTAGCTAAGTAATTTTGTAATAATATATTTTATTAAAAATTAATTGTTTATGTCTGGATGGTATTTTTTTATTTTCTATAAATTTTTAAAATAAAATATAGAAATTTTAAAAGTTCATATATATATATAGTAATATTGCTACTTTATCAATACATAATAATTATATGCGTTACTGTTATTGTCCATAAGAGGCGAATATGTATTCACATGGTAAGTCTATTAGTTTGGCTTTGATTTTAAATATTTTAGTAATTATTAAAGGCTATAACATTATAGTATTACATTAATAGATTATGGTTTTATCTATAATATAGTTAAACTTCTCTAGAAATTTATTGCTTTCCCTATGGCCCAGAATACTGGCAAATTGAGGTGAAGGTTGGCTGGCCAGAAAACTTTGTTTAAACCTGCATTCCTAGTTCCTAAGGCTGGGAGTTCGCTTTTAGTATTTCTGTGGCTAAATCTTTTCTATTATGACTATAGGTATAGGTAGGTCTTAGGTATATAACTATTTTTAGTATATTTTTTGAAATATATATATATATATATATATATATATAAAGAGGTGTTCACAAATGAAAAATGATAGTGATTCGAGGTGTGTATCCATTATATGCGTAGGGTCAAGAATGAGACAAATACAGAGATAGAAACAAATATATTTAATAAATGAAATGCTTACGAAGTATGTTTAGACAAGCGTCTCATTGCTATGAAAGTTTATGAATTCCGTCCGCGAAGAACGATGTCGGTTGATCATGGAAATAGTTTAGAACTGTAGCCTTTACGCCATCGTCGGGGTGAAATCGTTGACCCATTAGCCTGTCAACATCACCTTTTTGGCTGACAGCTGAACTTTAAGCTTTTACGGCGTATGCAAGTCGGGATGTTTCCATTGGATGCTAGCTGATGGAATTGGTGACACCAGGTTTGCCACTATGTACTGCACAAAGTCATCACCGTGATCCCTGTAGCGCAACAAATGTTGTAAACTCAGTCCCAATGCGGCTTACACCTTTCTAGTGTTAAAAACTTTATTACAGCTTGTTGATCGCTTTTGGACGCAGTTGCATCCATTATAGCCATTTTAAAATGAATGCTACGTCCTTACAAATGTAATTATCTCAAATCTGTTTGCTCACGCGTGTGCGTGATACATACACCTTCACTGTCGCATTTGTTTAACGAAAATACTTTGAAATTTGGTCACATATGCGTAGCTTGAATCGCTTTAATTTGAACATGTCTAATAATATATATATATATATATATATATATACATACATAATACGCACACACACATATGTAGGTATGTTCGAACCACTCGTCTAAAATTCCGTTAGTAGTAAATAGATTTGACTAATTTTTTGATAAAGTGTGATAAGTACAGAAAGCGAAAAATTAAAAGAAGGAATTATTTTATAACAATTATATCATTCATTTTTAAAGTCATGTTGATTTGTTGCTCATTGTAATTTAGTTTGTAAATCCCTTAACTATGTTGTCAAAGCAATATCAATTGACGCAACGAAAGCTCTTTCAAGGTTTTTCTCTTAATAAACCTATTTGTTTTAAAATATTTATTTCGCTAGAATTCGCATCACACACCAATCACAAAACTCTCATACATCACTGATTACTGAATCTGACTTGGCGATAAAATGATTGCATATAGAAATTGTTTTTAAATTAGTAAAGATATATTTCGGGAAATTAAAAATTCTTTAAGATTTTAAAAGGTTGTATTTTTATAAAAAAGACCCTTTTGTATTATTTTCAGTTAAAAATTGAATTATTTACTATCTGGTCTTTCTGTTTCAAATCAAAATATTCTGCAATATCCTCGAATTTGATACAAGGGTATTAAACATGGTTAAATATTACAAAATAATAAAAAAGCCTGTTATAAATTTAGATCTACAGCATCATAAAAATTATTAAAAATATTGTAGATTAATATTAAATATTCATAAAAAAAGAAAAAAAATTATGTAGAACGATGAAGACATCTGATGAGACATCTTTCTAATTTTAATTCGAAAACATATGTATCTTATTTTTCATACCATAAGCCTATTGTCTTGGTCTTAAACCAACCACAGTAATTACTGATGTATCCGACAGTGAAAATAATGAATAAAAACAAAAAAATCTATTCAAGAATATTAATTTATCGATGAAAACCCATAATAAATTTAAATATTTGTAGAAAATTGTTGTTGGTCGTATCCTTCCGGAAGGGAAGGAATGAAAGTTGCCAGAGCATAGGAGATAGGTTGGATTTCTTTACGATTCCTATCTCCACCTCCACAATTTAGGTATGGAACTGGAGGGGAGGGAAATATTCTCCAGCCCTCTGCACTCGTGGTTTCTGCTGCTACCACCCACAAGACTTTCGGGCCCACTGATTTAACGAGCTTGTACTCCTTGTGTACTCGTTGGTATTTAATGGCATAGGACATCGAATCTCGGCTTTTCGGTCCGGATTCCAATGCTCTAACCACTAGGCTACCCACAACCTTAAAAAAATTAATCTATGTATATGAATTTGCATGTATATATTATACATATATAAACATATATATGTACATACATATAGATGGAGCTAAAGAAATCAATCTTGTGGTCTAAAGCACACTCATTTTTTTTCAAACTACAAGGTCTATAATAGTGGAATTCGGCTTACATTTTTCTTTTGTTGAATTGAAATCCGCTAAGAACGGTTTTTGGGCGAACGACTCTCAACGGAATTACGGGGGGGGGGGGGGGGGGTATTGATAATAATAAAAATTTTGTTTTTGCTCTATTAGATTATTAGATTTAGGCTTGTAATTTAGCTTCTATATTTATTTTATCGAGCAGAGATCGACCTAAAATTGTTTTTGCGTAAATCCACTTGGTTATAGGGTTATGAAAGTGCAAACATCATTCTACACTCAATTTTAGAGATTATTAGATAATACAAATTAGTAGTTCTGTCCTTTTTTTTTTATCAAGAGGCGAAAGTTACAGGTATAAATATATTTTTCAATACAATCGAATTCATAATGCTAGGATTTAGATATCAATAATTTATATATATAAACAGAAAAATGTATAAAACATCATGAAATACCCAGCGAAGTGGGTGGGTAACGGCTAGTATATATATGTGTGTGTGTATGTGTGTTCCTTTTATTTTTCTTCTAAATTTTTATAGCTGAAAGATATGCGGCTGGCGTTATTCCAGTCGAACTGTGATTCACTAAAAAACTTTTATACACAGCAGGGTCAATACATCAAATCTATCGTAGCTTTAAGTCCTCACGTTGATAAAGCAGGAATGCAGGGTCAACTTTGATGCCGTTCTTGTAATTTGATTGTAGTTAAGGTTTACACGATCTTAATGATGGCCTCTATGATGATTCTATATAGTGATGTTAACAAACCAATGTATCAAGCATTGTTTGAATGAGGACAAACTTAAACATATGAAGCTTCAAGTCCTTAATTGAGACTATTTAGCTTCAATTATTTTCTTAATTCCAATGTATTAACACTAGAACGTCCATCGGTGTCGATTGGACACCGAAGCCTGTACAGTTTCTTCTACTTCCCGCATTTTTCCAGGGAGTTTGAAAAGTTTTCGTAACTTTTAATCATTTCCCATGGTGATTACACACAAAAAGTGTAGTTGTTCTAGGTTAATTATGAGAGATTTTCCAACTTATTCTTGCTAGAACGTCCACTGGTGTCATTTCGACAACAAGGCAGCTTATCATAATAAATAGCTGACGTTCAGCAAAAGATAATTCACTAAGTAAATACCATTAGCAAAACAATTTTCTGGAAGTAATATCGCATATTTATTTGACCTTGAATGCAGCGTTATTGGGTTCATAGTGGAAATGAGTCAGTTATACTAAAACCGTTGTGTCTGAATGTTTCGTTGTTGTTGTTGTTGTCGTGTCCTTCCCGGAGGGGGGAAGGAATAAAAGTTACCATTGCCTGTGAGACAGGTTGGAATTCTTACCGATAGATGGTGACACCACCTATCTCCACCTCCACAATTTTGGCATGGAGCTGAAGGGGAGGGAAATATTCTCCAGCCCCCTGCACTCGTGGTTTCTGCTGCGACCACCCACAAGACTTTCGGACCCACTGATTGAACGAGCACGTACTCCGGGTATACTCGGTGGTATTTAGTGGCATTGGGCATCGAACCCGGGCCCTCCGGTCTGGAGTCCGATGCTCTAACCACTAGGCTACCCACGGCCCCTTATGAGAGTGTTTCGTTACATAGCATTTGCTTATCTGCTATTACGTTCAAATTATGTAAGTACAAGGAATTTGAAAATCAGGTAAACACTGAATTTAAAGGAATTACAAATTCACTAAAATGAAAAAAGTGCGAAATTAAAAAATATAATGGAAAATGCAATTAAAAATTGTACCTCTTGCATGAAAATGGTGTGCGGAAAATGTACAGGAAAAAATGAATATTGCTGTATTCATTGCAAATGAGGTATGTTCAAAACATTGTGCATAAAAATAATAAATAATTATGAAAAACTAGTGTTCTCACAAAAATAATGATTTTGCTTACTATACTAATATTTATGAATATTATTGTGTGTTTTATTCCATTTTATAAGATTAAGTATTTTGTTTTGTTACAGTTCTCTATGATATAAAGGATCATAATATATGACAATTACATGAAATAATATTAAAAAATCTTAAAATTAAACCCTACTGAGCAGTAGTACAGCGATTATTTAGTTATTACATTTATTTTATATACTTTATATCATGATGTCGAAACGATACCGGTGGATGTGTAAGGGTATTCGAAATTACGGTCGTTCCAGTGTTAAATATTAAACTAATTCACATTTTATAAGATAAAGGCCCTAAACATTCGAAAATAAGGTATACTAAATTTTCTAATTTGGTTATATATATATATATGTGTGTGTGTGTGTGTGTGTGTGTGTGTGTGTGTGTGTGTGTGTATAGCACAGATCAAAATTATTCCAATATACCTATTATAATAGTAATAATTAAATAGCCAAGTAACTTTGACATTGCGGTAATTTTAGCAAATTATAATGCATTCATTTGCAACATTTGTGTAATACTAAATTCAAATTACCTTATCAATTATAGATTTACAATTTTAGTAATGATTCATTTGAGTCATAGATATGGAATATACAAATTTATTTCGTCCCTTTGAAATCTCTATTGAAAATCTGTTTGTCAACTCCATCGTGATTCAACTAAATAGAAATCCCCTTAGTCTATCCCTTGTGAGTCTGAAAGGGAGCTCGAAATGTGGTGTACATTATCTACTCAATGACACATAAAATTATTTGCAGAGGATTTACTCAACTTTTTCTACGAACGGTTTGCTTGTTATACGCATAATAATATAGTCGCAGCATTGGAGAGGTTTACTCTGTAAGGGAGGAGGGGGTAGTATACAAAATCCCGGCTTATAATTACTTTCTTCTACCAATGTTGATGTAAATTTCTTCCTACGGATTACATGAACAGAGTTAAAAAGATTTGTGTTAAAATTTGAATTTATGAGATTTGTACCGGAAATAAGTTTTGTCTCTATTTTTTCAAGAAAGTTGTATTACAAAAACAAAAAACTCAATGTCAAAAAGTAGAATCTTCTTTCGGTTTTTTTTCTCATAATAGACTCTGAGCTTACATACACATTTGTGGTACCATAAAATCAATTTCAAGAAATTCTTAGGTTAAGAAGTAAAGCCTAGAGATTTCAGGAAGTTTTTTTGTAGCCATAGGCATCTCTTTGTTGCTTCTAAAGTGGCATCCTGATAGTACTAAGTACGTATATGACATCCTGTTGGTATCAACGCCAGTTGAAGTGTGATGAAGCAAAATCAGGACTGTAACCCGGGTCTAACATATAGATGGCACTACCTTCTAACTTTCCTAAATTTAACCTAGTAGTTCTAACTTTCAAACGGCACGTGTCACAAAATTTCGTGATAACATTTCGGTTAGTTGAAAAGTTACAGTGGTTTTAGTGAAGCAACTTTTGTTTGCTTAGAAACCATGGATGAAAAAGAATTCCGTGTGCTAAAATTAAACATTACTTTATGATGGGAAAAACATTTTTTAAGAAAAACAATAGCCTTTTTTTGTAAGGGTTATCCGGACTCTGCTCAATTGCAAACAACGGTTAAGAGGTGATATGCCGACTTACAACATAGTCGCACAGATACAAACGACGCTGGTCATGCAGTTTGCCCAAATTTTACAGTTGTTCCAGAAAACATTAAAAAGTTCAAAAAATCTTGCTTGAGATAGCAGAGGATTTATAGGTATCAGAAGGCAGTGTATTCACTATTTTGCATGATCATTTGTCAATGAGAAAGATGTGTTCAAAATGGGTGCCGCGATTACTCCCTGTCGATCAAAAACAAAAACGTTTCGACGATTCGGATCGTTGTTTGGAGCTGTTTAACCTCTTCAGTCCCGAGACAAAAATAAAAGTTTCATATTTTGTAAGAGGTACTTAAATAATTGTTTTGATCACTCTGATGTAGAAAGTGCAATATTTTTTTTTAATTTATAGAAACTAGGGGCATATATCACATGTGATACATCAGGAACAAAACACTACAATCAGAATGTTTTTTAAGTATTAAGTAAAATGGAAACAATTAATTTAATCTTAGTCTTTAATGAAACAATACATACAATTCATAAACTCAACATGAAGTTTAAGTTTTAGTGGTGTTTTAGGTACATATTAGTAGTATTATTTCCATAACATTATTTTTTATTTTCATGAAATGCCTTGGAACCATTTCTAGTAGTTGTAAAGCATAGAAGAACCTTGTTGTCAGTACATTGTACAGTTGTTAAGGCCGAGCACTTCTCATTCCTGCACCTACTTCGATGAGTCCTATCCCCAACCATTTCAGGCATATGCCTAACTTCTTTGTTATGAGCTGCTTGATGTGGAATGTAAGTCGTAACTCTGCGTTTTGAAGGGGGCTCATCATTCACACACCTCAACTAAATATTTTAACTCAAGAAATAATTCCATCATCCATCAAATCCCCCCCCCAAAATATAACTAAAAATTAAAACAAAAATGATTTAAAAAGTATGTTTATAGGTGAATCGGTCCCAATGTCACACAAGTGATACAAACAAATTTCACAAGTCATTATGCTTTAATATTTCACTAAAAAATTTTTTATTAGCTGTTAACTAGTTAAAAGTACATGTACAAAGAAAAAGCATATTTTAAAAATAGTTTAATATTTGTATTTAAATAAGAAACAAATACTTACTTCAACGACGTGGCTACATCTTGTTTTGATTCAAAGACGCTACTAGAAATCGCTGTCATGGACAAGTACTGCCATGTGTTGACTAAAGGAGGAAATTGTATGAGGTATTTCACTTTGTATCTCATGTGATGCAACCAATCCCAAATTTATTTTTGTTGTTCAGACTTCATAAAAAATTATGAAACTTTTGTATCATATGTGATACAAGGGAATTGAGGAGGTAAAGCGAAATAAACAGGATTTTTTACATAGGTATATGAAAATGGATAAAACATGGATCCATTACTACACGCCTGAATAAAAAAAAATCGTCAGCTGAGTAGACAGCAGCCGGTAAAACCGTCTAAAGCGACAAAAAACTCAAACATCAGCTGGCAAGGTTATGACATCTTTATATTGGGATGCACGTGGAATTTTGTTTATTGACTATCTTGAGAAATGTAAAACAATTAATAGTGAATATTACATGACGTTATTGGATCAACTCAATGTACAAATAAAGAAACAACGTCCTCAAATGTAATCACTGTCTCACCAAGACAATGCTCCGTGCCACAAGACCATGAAAACGATAGTCACATTGAAGGAATTGCACTTCGATTACTTTCCCAGCCTCCGTACAGTCCATATGTGGCCTCCAGTGACTACTGGCTGCTTGTAGACCTTAAAAGAATGCTACAGGGAAAAAGGTTTTGGGTAAATGAAGAAGGGATTGCTGAAGTTGAAGTCTATTTTAAGAGCAAAGACAAATCGTTCTACGAAAAAAGTATTAAAAAATTAGAAGAGCATAGGGCTTAATGTTTCACTCTTGAAGAAAAGTATCTTGATAAATAAAGTTCAATTTTGTCTAAAAGTTTTACTAGTTAGTCCCGGGACTTATTGAGTGATGTGTTAGGTCGAGGGATTCTATCTTTTCCATTCCAAACAATGCATATCATCTGCAGTATCTTTGTTGAATGAAGTTTTTCATTCTCATCGAAGCACAAAACCTCTCTGCTTAGACCCCTAGTCTTTTCGTCTAATTGTGCACTTCAGTCTATTTAATGAGGCAGTCCTGTTATGCATTCGGTTGAGCTTGAGCGTATCAATCGGATGCCTAACACTTTGCGTATATGGCATTGCTCCTCTGCTCGCTCCTCCCATTGTAAATTCAGAAAAGACCATATTTTTGAATATGGTAATGTCTGTGTGTTTCCCCCAGTAGAAAAAGATGACGAAACTTGTTTACAAATGATTTATAATTTTTAAGTTTTTATAAATATTTTCTACGTTTGTTTTAATATTCTTGAAGCATTACGTTGTCGCCATACTGATCCCCCAGGCTACAAAAGAATTATTAATGTACTTATTATATAATTTATATTTGAAAAGCTGAAATCGGAATTCACACCCCTATTAATATTACAACCACAAATGAATGTATTTTTAATTGCTATTGAATGGGCAGATAAACAATTGCTTAAAATACAGGGTTAGCAAGAAATAAGTTGCTTACTTCAGAGGGATCCAGAATCCGTCCTATTGATCTAAATGAAATAAAATTTTAACTATAGATAATTCAAATGATGCGATAGCCATTTATTAAACAGAAAATAGTACAAATTTTCGCTCGTAGGTGTCGCTGTAATAACCATAGCCTTATTTAATATGATTAAAAATATGCGTCAAAAATATAAAGTAACATTAATAAAACTGCTCAACATGATACAAATGGTACTTATTTGCATATATTCAAAATCAAAAACAGCATTTGTGTTTCAGCACATGCCTTTTTATTCTTTGAATTAAAGAAAGGCGAATTCTGCTAGAGAAGTATTGCTTCTCTGCATGCTCATCGTGCCTATGTTGAAAGAAAAAGCGATATTAGTAAAATTGTTCTACTCGAACTAGAAGAACTCCGTTGCAGCTGTAAAAGAATTCCGCTGTATGAAGCAAATAGGAAGAGGTCCAATGTCTCCAATTGCTTCACGCAAGATGAAACAGAAATTTGAAACAACTGGACAATTATGCATTTGGTATTTGGCACTTAAGGTATCCGACTACCCTAAAACTGTGAATTTTGCCAAATATTGACAATTTTTTAATGATTTTATTTTATGTGCCATTTTATCAGCTTCATAAAATACCAAGTTTATCATTTTCCGTTTACTAAAACAAAAACTACAAGTGTTTTAGTAAAAGCAGATGCATTACTTTAAGCAAGATGTCATATTTTAAAACGCGTTTTACTCGAAATGTGATTTTTTGAAAATAATCAAACGGGGTCAGCGATTCCTAAAAAAGTTTTGTACATAATTAACTGTGAAATTTTTTATGTAAGTTCTGTATAATAGTAGAATAGTTTTAACCTTCAGATTTATCAATCACTGTTTTATTACAAAATTTACAGTCCCTTATGTGAATATAATCACTGTCTTTTTAAGCATTTTCATATAGTAACCAAGATAAAATGTTCTAGTTTTTGTAAAAAAGAAAAAAAAATCTTATCCTGAAGGTCATTTCAAAATTGAATAATATAGCAACACATTGAAACAATTGAAAATTTGTTCATAAACCTTTGGTACAGAATAGGCCACGTTTATGCAATTTTTTGTCAATTTTTACCTATTTTTTCCCATTTTAGTAATAATAATTTCTTTTTCTCTTCTTAATTTTAGCACATTTTTCTTAAAATGCACTAAACAAATCTAAAAATATCAAAAAAATATCCCCATATCTCCTTTTTTAAAAAAAAAAAAAAATAGTTGTCGCAACCAGTAGGATACCTTAAAGGTAGAGGACGAAAACACATCCTGTCTTCTAGAATTGAAAATGTGGCTGCTGCGGTTGTTGAAGACGGCAGTCAGTCTCCGGATGGTAGTGTGAGTGTGCCAGTTGTATCCCGTATATTGGATATGCCGTATTACACTGTGTGAAAAATCTTACGGTGGATTTTGCATTTTTATCACTACAAAATCAAAACTTTGCATCAAGTGAAGAACGGGGACCCAGAGGTTCATAAAATTTTTGCACTTCAACTCCTTACTCGAATGGTGGTTGACGTCACTTGGCCATGGAACATTCTGTGTAGTGAGGAAGCCCACTTTTGCCTTGATGGTTAAGTTAACAATTACAATGGCCGGATTTGGGCAGCGGAAAATATATGCGCTATCCAGGAAAAACCCAAGCATCCTAAAAAAGTGTCCGTATGGGGTGGTTTCACAGCTATTTTTCTCATTGGACCTTATTTTTTAAGAGATAAAACCTAATGGAATCCAAACCTGTTCCGTCACAGGGAAACGGTACCATGATATTCTGAAGGATTTTACAATCCCAGAGCTTCAAAAGCATGGATGCCTTCAGAATACAACTTTCATGCTGTGGATAGCACCCCTTCGCACATTGATCGCCGTGTAAATGATGTGCTAAAACAGCATTTCACAGACGCACGGGTGAACAGCAGTCGTTTCTCAACAACATGGTGATACTCGTTTGCCGGGTATCACCCCTGCGACTTTTGGTTGTGGGGCTGCATAAATCCATCAACTCTGCCAGATCTGAAGGACAGCATTCGGTGCCATATTTTAGATATTCCGGGAGATTTACTCAGGTCATCTGTTAAAAATATGATTCTACGATTACAGCACAATGCTGAACATGAAGGGTATAAAAGGGAGCAGGTTTATTAATGCTACTTTATATTTTTGAAGCATATTTTTAAAACGCTATGTGTGTTACAGCGTCACCTACCGGTGAAAATTTATATTAAATTTTTTTTTGTTGAATAAATGTTAATCGCATCACTTGAATTATCTGTGGTTCAAATTCTGTGTTATTTTGACCAATAGGACGGATTCTAGAGCCCTCTGAAGCGGGCAACTTCTTTCTTGCTAACCCTGCATATTGCATATTTATTAATAAAAGTAGTTTTATATTAACTGGGTAATCACTATTTGTTATGAAGTTTCTTACTACTCTAGTTATCCACTATGTATTATTATAATAACAAAGAGTTCTAGGTTCACAGATAAATATAGTTTAAAGAGAGAATACATGGAAGAGACGTTTTAGTGAATTCGTTGCTATTTCAGCAAAATTATGTGGAGTTTCAATTTTCTAATTCTGACTAAGGTAATAAACATTAACTGTAAAAAAAGAAACGAGCCTTACAATAGTCGCATACGATGTGTAACATCTGACATGTTATCGTGGTAAATTCACCAATAGTAACTTAAATCCTGAAAAAAATGAATCGAGTAGGGTTAGAAATAATTTTCTATGCAATAATTATATCTTTAATGAAAATTTTATTTAATTAACACGAGGAGTAATGCAGTTTTTTTTATCAAAAATAATTATTCTTGAAAACTAAAATATGAATCCTAAACTTGTGATTTCAAAGTATTTAAAAATCGTTGAAAACAGCGTCAATAACAGTTCCACTGTTAGTTGTCGAAACATTTCGATAATGAGGCTGAGTTTATCTTTCAGAAAAGCTATGAGCGGTTTAGCTTCTGGCCAACTGAAGTTAACGTTAAATCACCACTCAAAATCATGGGAAGTGAGTGATAGTTTTTTTAAAAGAGTAAAACCACCTTCGGTATATGGTAGAAGTACAAAATGCAGGAAATCTTTAATTTTTGGAACCGTTTGATTCGGAGAAATGTATACGACCACCAAAATCACTGTTTGTCCATTTTCAAATAAGTATTCGACTGCTCATATGTCCTCAATATTTTGAATAACAATACCCAATCCACTTGTTTGACGATAAGTAATATCCATACGGGAGCCACAACATGTGAGTTGTTCTGTTTGCGATAGATCGCAACACCAGCTGCTCTGTGGCCCGGTCGTTTAAATTGTACGCAGCAATCGAAGTCAGGTATCGCGAAACACCTTCTTCATTGTTGAACCATGTCTCTGCCTAAAGGACTTATCTTTTTCTCTGTTAATAAAGTGAGAAAACAAAGATTCTACGGCCTAAACCGCAGGGGGTGGGCGATGGGGGTGGAGCCCCTCCCGAATGAAGGAGAAAAACCAGAACTTCACTGCGAGGGTAGTGAAGAGATACCACCAAGCTCGCTGATTGGTCAAATTAAATAGCGCGCGCTTCCCCAACTTTCTGTTACGCATTTCCGTCCCTTTCCACGAAATCACTCCCACAAATCTCCAGCAATCGAGAGGAAAGATGTTACACATCAAAAAATTAAAGGAACATTTTGAATAGTAAATACAAATATAATATATTTCTTCTAGTTTTATTTCAAAAACTGAATTTATTTGCTGTGAGATTTAAAAGACATTATACTTGCATGGGATTCCATTTACTTATTATTGTTTACCATTTATCTGACAAAGAAATGCATGCTTAATTTATATTAACGTATTCAAGTCAGGTCAATAGAATTTAATGTGTTTAACATAGTAAAAGGTTTCATCTCCATATCCATAAAGCATGTAACAATTTATCATCTGCCATAGAAGCTTTACAAATGATTTACCCCATTATCTTCCATATAGATGTTAACTTCTTTTTATGCCTTATGTATTATAATTTCTATTTTTCACTTAATAATAATCATTAACAGATTTTTCTTAAAAACTATTAAAAGTAAGCATTATCTCTAGAGTATTCTCTTAATAACTTTCCTTTCCTTTTCTTCAATGCAGCTTACGTAAAATCTCAATGAAATACACAAAATTTAAGTGCATTAAATGCTCAGATGTATGTAAAACTATTACTTGTAAAATATGCAGTTATAATTTGTAGAAAAATGTTTTTTTCAACTAAGCTCTAAAGGTATAATAGAATTATCAAAGGTATTGTTAATAATGGGCAACAGGTAACCGTCGTGGTAATCGAATGGCCATGGTCACGTGAATTCCTTTCGAATTCTAAAGACCCACCATTAAACCTGTCAAATTGGCGTGAGTAGGATACCAATTCAGGTGTCATTCCTTATACTTAAAATTACGAGGCCCCTAACCAGTAGCCCTCGTGTGACGCTGATAAATATTCCAAGCTACAGGGTGAGTATTCAATAAAAATTCACAAGATAAAAGAATTTTTCGAAAGAAATCTGCTCAAATAAAAATTAGACGTAAGAAAAACTTTATTAGTTTTAAAAAAATCACAACTTCGGAATTTATTATAAATGTTCTTTTCAGGGCAGATAAATATAACACTGGTAAAATAACAATTTTTTCAATATATATATATATATATATAAATGAATTGTTTCTTATATGTTTGAGCATAATAATAAATGTTTTTAGGCAAAAAAAGAAAACAAAATTGAGTGTCCATTTGATTTTATATTTTCATAAGTAAACATATATTCCACTTGTAATAATTATATAATACCAATTATAATAATCATGAATTACGGTCTAAATTTATTATTAAAATTATTTTTTAACGCTTTACAATTTAAGTTATTTTTTTCATGTGAATGAAATGATTGAAGTATGCTACCATTTTCGAATAAAAAATGCTTTGAATTTGAAAGAACATTTTTTCCCCCTCTGAAGACATACTTGCTGATTTCATTTGGATAAAGTTGATTCCATTTATACTCCTTCAAAAAGCTCAATGTTACTTCTTCAAAAGAGGCTCATTGAAATTAGAATTAGAAACTTTTTCAAAAATATTTTCTTCACATTCTTTGTTAGAAATACTTATTTGAATGGGAAAACAAGAAATTATGTATTATTCAATAGCGATACCGCTTCGAAAAAAATGTAAAAATCATTCATTAAAAATTACTGAAGAAAAATTAATCATTCAACCAATGGTGCGAAAAATACTCCAATATCAGTTATCTTTGGCGGTCACAACTTTTATTTAATGCTTCTCTAGGGTAGCTATCCCCAAAGACATTTTTTCTTTCTTTTTTTACGACAAGAAAATGGAAAAACTTTGAGGTTCTTGTAGTAGTTCAATTAGTTTCTTTACCCATTTAGTGCATCTTTACTCATTACGATTCCAATTACCAAATTTTATCGAAGAGACCACACGTCGCCCTTTTGTTCTGCCTTTCCTTTCAATCGACTCATTAAAGAAAAAAGATGAAATACAGCACGAGGTCTTTAATTTTTTTTCCTTAGTGGATTCTATTTTTCAATAATCGATAGGATCTCAATTATTGAAATTTTTAAAAAATACATTGGATGGAAATTTTGAATTATACAAATGTATTCTTATAGAATGTTGAGATTTGTTATCACGGTGAACATCTCGGGAACAGAGTTTACCACTTTCTAATATTTGTCCTTTTCTTTTGAAAATTATTTAATTCACATTTTGTGTTATTGGCATTTTTAGAATGCTTCTTTTTTAGGGAAAATCATATGTTTCATTTAACGATACTTTACCGGTAAAACTATATTGAATCAAGTAGCATGTTTTATTTTTTTATACATTCGTTTAATAAGTTTTATATAATTTTATGTTTTTCCAAAATAAAACTAACAAGAAAAGATGAAAATAATAAATAATTAAATAATCTTTAATCCTTGTCATTTGAGAGAAAATAGTCAAAGATAATTTGTTAGTCTATAATTAATGACTAATAAAAAACAAGTCAATTGCTTCGTAATGTTGTATCGGGTTCTCTTCTGTTCTTCCACTGTTTTTTAGGGCTGCGTTTTTTAAGCTCTCGATCACCGTACCACCCTTTATGAATCAGCACCTCTGGCAGAAATAACAGCACTTATACGCTTGGCCATTGAGTCAAGCAGAGATTGGAGGGCATATATAAATACATATACCCATGCAGCTTCAACACGATGCCACAACTCATTAACCGTAGTGGCTGGCATATGGTGACGAGCCAATCGTTCGGCAACAGTGGACCAGACGTTTTCTATAGGTGAGGGATCTGGTGAACGTGCAGGTCAGGGCAACAGCTGAACATTTTCTGTATCAAGGAAGGTGCGCACAATACCGGCAACAGGCGGTCATGCATTATCCTGTTGAAACGTAGAATTTCGCAGGGCTCGAATAAAGGGTAGAGTGACACGGGTCGTAACACACCTGAAATGTGACATGTACTGTTCAAAATATCATTAATGTGAACAAGAGGTGACCGAGATACGTATCCAATAGCACCCCACATCATTACGCCAGGGGATGGGCCAGTATGACGATGACGAATCCACGTTGCCAACGTGTAATCGCCCCAATGCCGCCAAACATGGATGCACGTTAAATCTGTCGAGAGCTCAAACGTCTTCCAGTTGGTGTGGTGTGGTAGTTAGGAGAGGGGGTGCCAGCTCAGATGCCATCCTCGTCACTTGACCATGGTTCAAAATTACAAGGTTCGTCGCCAAAAGCTCCCGTGTAGCTGATCATTGCGATGTTAATATTCCCTCACTCACGCCGCCAAACACAGATGCGACCATCTTGATGCTGTAAACAGAGCTTGGATTCATTTGAAAAAAATGACGTCTCACCATTCGTGTGCCCAGGTTCGTCATTGATTACACCATTTAAGACGCTTCTGTCTGTGATGCAGCGTCAAGAGTAGCCGCAGTCATGGTCTCCGATCTGAGAATCCATGCTGTTGCAAACGTCGTCGAACTGTTCGTGCAGACACTTGCTGTCTTGCAAACGACCCCAATTCTTGACTCAGGGCTCGTGACGGGGCTGCACAATCCATTAAGGTCATGCGAATAACATGCTTGTCTTCTCGGCTGATAGTGACAAGGGGCCGTTGAGATCCAGCATGGCGATCCGTATTACCGTCCTGAAACAATCGATTCCATAGTCTGCAGACAGTCATTGTGTCTCGATCGATGCGAGCAGCAATACTGCAATACGATAAACCGCATTCCCGATACGCTACAATTCTACCTTTATCAAAGTCAGAAACGTGCTGGTACGCATGTTTGCTTATTACACGAAGCATCACAACAATTTTTCACCATGCAACAACGTTCAAATGTAGTTTGTGTATGAAAAACCGGCTGTGTGAACAGTTTCCTTATTCAAACACATTGTAGGCGCCTGCTTTGTATGAATGCGCTGAAAAGCTCATCATTAGCGTATCACAACACCTTCTTCCTGTCGTTTATATTTCATGTCGCCTTCGTGTAGCAATTTTAATGACCAGTAGTGTATTAGGAATTCTTATAAAAGTCCTTTGAATAGAAGCCTGTCTTTTAAATTCAAAATTCTCTTTTTTTTTCTTTACTGATTATTTCTATACTGAGGTTTTTATTGTTTATTAACCCCGCTTTCTGAAGCAATCCGAGGGGTATTGGCGACATACCTCTTAGTTTTGAACCTCGGTTTAGTGACTTTGACGAAGCCTGAGCTCACCCCCCTCTCCAAAAAAACTTCCATACCACTCTAACGTACTAGTAGATATATTTAAAACTTTTTCGAATGCAAGAAAATTGCGTAAATATATACAGAATCATAGCACTTAGTCTTTCGGTACTTCCGTATTATTAAAGTATTTATATTAACGTGGGCAAACGTTGACATAAAAATATTCTCTTAAATATCACTTTACATCAATATATTTTCACACATTTGAAATATTTTAAATAATTATTATAACTGTTTTCTCTTTCACAGTTTTAGATTACATTACAATTTTATACCTGAAATTTATTTTTCAAATGTAATACATGAATTGAACTAAGTTATGTTATATGGGACTATGGTTACAGCTTCGTTAATAAAAGATTTTGCAATGATTTTTGAAACCAATAATTAAAAGTGGATACTGCTTATTTATATCAGTCTCAATACGTTCGTACAACTCAAATTCTCGTTAGAATTAAGAAACATATTTGAAAAGCGAAAAATTGGAAAATAATGTCGTTACCAATATTTGATCCCCCTTATTACTTTTCTCATTAAATTGTGTTGAAGCGATTACAATTAATTTATTTACTTATCGAGGTTAAAATAACAAGAATGGAATGCTTAGATGCGTTTTCAAATTTTAATTAATTCTCGAAATGATATTCAACAGATTCAAACTACCGATTTCATCCGAAAACTCAATAATTGGTTGTTGAAAAATTTTAAACTAGCCATTGAACCATCAGTGCTCGATGAGGGTTTCGGTGTCACGTCAATTTTTAAACGTAATGGCTTTGGGTAATAGGCAATGCAAGAATGAAACTGCCAGTGATCATAAATCCCAAAGGTGAGCGGGGAATAAAGGAAAAGTATCGAAAATCGATGTCCTGTTCGGTGGACGATCAGGAACAACTTTGGAGTTCGGTATGCTGTTACTGGGGGTGTTTTCATTCTAGTTACTCCCTTCTATTTTGGGGCAGAGAAGAAGGAGGTTTCAATCGAGTCAATATTTAATGTGTGAAAACTGTTAGTGGATAATTACTGTTTCCAACGCGACAACTTTTCCAACGACAGAGAGTAAACCAAATCTGAAAGACATATCAACATAAATTATACTCAAAGTACATTATTTTATATAGCTTTAAACTTTTTCAATATCTAATCTGATATAGGTTCCAGTCAGAGTATCGAGAGTCGAATAATGTTTTCCCTGCCGAATATATACTTTTTATTCAGGATAATTAAAAAGAGTACAGATCTTAATCACTTGTTTGATAGCAATAAAAATTACGTATCAATTGAATCATATTACTTTTGTTTGAGAATGAAATATTTTCTCAACAATAAAATAAATTTCTTTTCCTAAGGTTCTCAGAATGATGTTGCTACAGCTAATAAGAAGTGATCTATAATGATGTAGAAAGGAACATTCTGATTTGAAGACTTTCTCCCCATTTCTCGATCTTCAGTGACATTTTTTTAAAGTGAAAACTTCTTTAGCGGCTTTGGGCATTTTTTGGTAAGGGAAAATCTGATGAGTTCGCGTCACCGACATGCTCTGACTGGCGCACGCGTAGTGTGCTGTTCGCCTTAGACACTTTTTGGATTTGTGAAATATCGTGCGTTCGCGTCACCGACATGCTTATAGCAGTCTATCTGTAGCTATACAGCTGACGTATAGTGCCGTGTATATCTTATAAGTGAAGTTGAATGGATTTAGTGAAAAGTTCAATGTGTATATACTGTGCATTGCTTGTTGCGATTCCGAGAATGGGCAATACATGTTTATGGTTGCCGTTTATATTTCACCTCGAAAATCTATGAGACAGATACAACAACTTTTATTCGAAAATTTGATGATTTAAACAAAAGAAGGTTCTGAAATACTCGAAAAAAGATTTGGTGAAAAATATGATAATGTACCGATGATTTTAAGAGGAGACTTCAATATTAGCATTGCAGATGATAAAAATCTACCACTAATTGAATTTCTAAATGAAACACTTAATTTAAATATGCCCAATGATCGAAAACTCAGTACTACAAAATATAAAACGACGATCGATGCGGTTTTTACGTGATACTTAAATAAATTTGAATCAAACACATTTTCCTTTGTTACTTTAGTTACCATAAGCCTATTGTATCTTTTTTAGAACAAAATAAAATAATTAAAAGTACAAAAAGTCTAAGTATTTTTGAAATTAATGATGACAATGATGCAAACAATTAAAATAATGTTAAAAATCAAGTACATTGAAATTTAAGTAACTACAAATACTATCCATAAATAATATATGATTGTATATTAATTGTTATTTCAATTGAATTGTATTTATATTTTGTCATGATCTTGTACAGCCCGTAATATATTTGAATAATAAAAAACCATATAAATATGTGCATTTAGTGGTTGCTCGGAGTGTCAATAGATGTGAAAACCAGATTGATGTTGATAATTTTAATTCAAACATTATGAAATTTCAAATTTTATTACTAAAAGTTCTAAGTTTTCACTTTTATCGGCACTAAGTTTTCACTTCTATAACTGCCATTTTTTTTATTTTTTGCTTCATTGCAGTTTCTGATACTAGAGAATCAAAAACTTTATGATCGTCTCATTATAATCTTTTATTTCAAAAATGGTTAAAATGCAAACCAGACTCCTCATAGAAAATGCTTTTTCATATGGCTTAGCTCGAAGGTGGTTTAACAAGTTTAAGCAAGGAAATTTTAGCCCCGAAAATGCAAAAGAGGACATCTTGAAAGAAGTTATCGCTGAAAACTCTTGTTACATAGCCCAAGAGCTATCAGACTAGATATTCCAAGCCATACTGTGCATGATTATTGAAAGATTGGGTATGTAAGCCGCTATGATGCAGGTTTCCCATACTTAACTTGCTTGGTTTTCGGCACTCGCTTATTTTCTGAAAAGAAATAAAAAAGCTCTTTTACGAAAAAAGCTCATTACTGGCGATGAAAAATAGATACCATATAATAGTGATATAAGCAAATATTAGGTAAGTCAAAATCCAAGTAACATCGAGAGGGGGCTGTATCCCCAAAAGTAATGTTTTTTATATAATAGGACTACAAAAGAATTATTCACATTATTAACTTTCATCCCATAATTAGAAATCACATTATGTAAACATACTTTGATAATCTTATAATCAAAGAAAGTAGCAAATGCAGAGTAATACTCCGTAATGACGTGATAGGTGGGACTGAGCGGCGGGGATAATTACATATATAAATATATGCAAATTATTTTTATTTGGAGCCGGAGATAAGAGAAAATAATCATTTTAAAAAAATATTTATAAAATCTTAGATAACACAAATACAAAATCGTCAAAAGGAAACGAAGTTATTTTGATGTAGAATGTTTCATAAAATCTTAGAAAGTGTCTGCCGGATCGAAGAATTTTTTCCCACTATTTTTTCTTGTAGCATGCTAATAATTCTTTTTTTATATTCCCAGTTTTATTAGAAAAATACACTCTTCATTGGAGTCTATATTTTCGAAAATTCATCTTGATATTTAGGTTTATTTTATTGTAGCGTTTCTAAGATTGGCATCGGACAGAAAATGGACCGACAGTGAGTTTCTCAACTAAAAGATTTCTAAGTCAAACTTCCGGGAATGCTACTCCCCCCCCCCAATTAATTGGAAACTAATTCTCTTTGTGACTACCTGAGTGCGTGATCGACCACTTGATTTAGGTCTATCTTTAACGTAAGTCTCACAATTACTTCTCGAAAGAGGGGTGCTCAAATAAATCTTTTCTACTCATACATTGAAAAGACCATATTTAACGGCAAATTCTTACATTACTCATCAAATAAAAATTCAAGATACCATTTGTTTCTTTTTTTGTATTTGAGCTTATTTTTGTATTAAATATCAAAATATATTTTAAGGGGGTCCTGCACGTCCATAGGAGCCCATGTTAAATTGCTTAAGTTTATGTACCTGTTTCTCAGAAGCTATCAAGTTCTCATGAATAAAATTTTACAGTAGGTCATGTGCACTATCAATAACACTTTAACGAAGAGTTTTGTCTTTTTATTAAAAATTAAACTAATTATGAATTTTGTAAAAATTGTGCATTTTTTTGCCTTAAAATTTAGTTTAAAAAAACAATATCTAAAGAAGTTTGCTAAATATATATAATTCCCTCCATTAAAATGTGTAAACATGTTAAAAATCTGCTCACTGGAAATTTGAGGATTATATGATAAGTAGCTTTTGAGAAAAAGGTACGTAAAGTGAAAATTATTACATTTTGAGAAAACAGCCTTTAAAGTAAAAAATTGTAATTTTTTGAGCATTTACTTTGTTTAGTACTTCCCAGAAGCATATGAAGCCTTTTGCTTACTCTCTTCTCATACAAAAGACTCTTCTAATTTTCTTTTTTATTTGTTTTTAACAATTTTGCCTTTTTTGGGGATCTTAAGATGCTTCCGTTCGGCTACACGAATCCTACGTGTACCTAGTTTTTTGAAGCATGGCCCACTGTTAGAACTTGGTTCAATATCACAATGTTTTAAAATCATTCATTTGGCTACATGGCTCCTATTGAACGGTGCAATAGCATATTTACCCCTAATTTTTGAATCTCTTAACTCCACAAATGTAGATCTTGGAATCACTGACCATAGGGTGTTATTAACTGACTCATTTGTGTGTGGGGGGGGGGGAATCTGGGCTCTTCCATGTACACATTTTTTTAATAACATAGTATTACCTAGATCTCTAAACATTGCCTTTATTTAATTCATTAGGATGGAAAACTTGAAACTTGCACCAGGCATTTACTATCGCAGAATACAGTCCATGTTGAGGGCTCTCGTTTGAAGACAGAAGGAAATAAACAGCTCAAACAGCAGTTTTCATGCAGTGTAGATCATTGGTAATATTTATAATAGCTATACCGTTATATCTTTGAATTTTTTATATTAAAATGTCGGTGAGTCGGTTATAACCTCTTAGGCTTTTTCCATCCCTTAACTTTTTCCCTCTGTTTCGCTTTTATGATCCAAAAGACATGTACCGATACACTTTTCGATATGCCCAATACACTCTAATATTTCCACTTGAAAATCATATGGACTTGCGCTCATCAGAAACTAATGCAAGATAAAACACAGGTGCTTCTAGCAAAGCTCATTTGATGCGCGTCAAGGAGTAGCTTCATTTTAAAAAGTAAATAAAAATACTTCTAATTATCGTATTTCCTCATATCATATATCATTTTAAACAAAAATATTTCAACTTTTAAAAAATATAAAAAAGTGAAAATCGATCATTTTTTCAAAAATTCATGTGCCGACCTCCTTAAAAACCCGTTATACCAGCAAGACAAATATTTGAATATATTTGTTTTATATTTATTTTATATTCTGATTCGAATCACATAGAAACCTTTTAATAGATTATCGAAAGAATATAAAATTTCATTTTAAGATAACGAATACACTCTGGTCATCAATTCTGATCTTACAAAATTTAATTTTTTTCTCTGGAGAGTCAGAAAATCGACAACGTCCATGTTTTATGATTATGCAGCATGTTAAGGATCCCTAGAGATCCTGTTTAGCTTGGGTGCTTTTAACAAAATTAAAATTCCTTATAAAATTTCTCGTTGTCAGAGCTTTTCTGAGAGTGGTGCCTCCCTCTGAGATAGAAACTGAGCATCAAAATTAGACTGTGGCAATTGGTATCCACCTATATTGTACCACACTAAAAAGTTATACCAGCTGTCAGGAATGTACTAGGTCTGAAATGGTTATTGCCAATCCTCTACCCCATTTGAAAGAAGAAGAAAACTTTGAGGATGAATCTGTGCTCTCGAGGATATTTATTTTGATTCGATCCTATAGATTTTTTTTTCTTTTAAAAGTGTCGTTAGCTTCAGATCTTGGGCCTCTACTGAGCTCTTCTTCTAGAAAAAGAATAATTCTGAGAAAAATAAAAAGATGTTATGTTCAGAATACAAATGAGAGAGAATGATTTGACAAAACAATCGATACCGTTCATCAATGAAAAAAATTATGATTTGTATAATTTAGATATTTTAATGATAAATTTAATTTTAAAAATTTAATTTTTATTTCCAGTATTTAATTAGTTATATAATTTAATCTTTGGCATAGATGAATTAATAATTATAATATTCTAAATAATTATTCTTTAGAAAGGAATTTAAGGTTCATATGTGCATGGTAACTGCTAAAATAATATTGGAGAGCCTTAAAAAGAATTGACTTGTGTACAATTACTTCCACCCTCTTAGAATCATAATATATTGACACTAGTTATTTCAGATGAAAAAATATCTTGATTTTTTTAATAAAATGCGAAATAAACATATATTTTAATTAATTTTTACATAGTAGCCATTTCACAAATATTGAAAATACTAATAGCAAACTTGAAAAAAACTTACTTTATTAGCATTTTTGACTCACGATATTTTATTTTGGCTTTTTTGAGGTTGAAAGAAATTTTAAAATGAACCCAAATAATGACTTTTCCAAGACTTAATTAATGTGGAGCTAGTCCAGTTATTAGAAAGTCGATTCATCTTAATTAAACGAACTTTGAAGGAATTTTTAGAAATTGGGGACAAAATTAATGACATATCCATGTTCTTTCAGTAATTTTTAGATTTCGAAAGATCTTTTTCTGTCTCGTCAATGTTCAAAAATTATGGACGCCACTTAGTGTCGATAATAAATTTGGATTCACATTGAAGTCATAATTTGTTCATTACCAGCCCATATTCTAAGCTGTGGCACTAAAACATAATTTTTCAATCAGTTTCTTGGAACTCCCACACCAACCTTAATTTTTAGAAGTATAAATCATTTCTCATTAATTTTCCAAGGAAATAACATTAAACACTTTAATTTAGTCCCGTATTTGAGTCATTTTTTTTGAGGAAATATTTTTTTTATGCAGTGTTTTCCTTTTTTTTTTCCCCTTTTACTTACACAGTATATATTTAACCCAGATTTTTTAATCTCTCTCTAAATTGCTGTTACAAATAAATAATTCATCACCAACAATATATATACTCGTATGTCTTCTTTTTATCACAATAACATAAAAAAATTGATTCATCTTCTTTAAAACGCATTTTATTAATAAAAAATTAAATCAGTGGGAAACTCTTCGTTTCATATATTTTTAAATTAAAAAACTTGATTCAGTTACATAAAATATAATAAACCTTTTTTTATGTAAAAATGTGGGCCAAAATGTACTAAATACATACATTTACATATAATGATATAATAAAGCAATTACTTTAAATTAAAATAAAATAAAGAAACTGTAAAAAAGGAAAGTTATCAAGTGCATATGAAAGGGATTGCCCGTTTCATCCCTTAGTGTGAGAAGGAAGAATAGCCATAGTCAATACAAATTCTATTGATTAATAATTCTCGATTGCGACACATCAACACCCAAAACTAAGAAATGCACCAATTACTAAATATGGGAAGCAATCGCGGGGTAGACGAGATACTAAGAAAATTAAAAGTAAATTGGATCACTTACGTCTAGGCAATACACATTATTCAATTCGTTCTAATCCAAATTTAACGCTCAATTGACCAAATCGTCAGCCTTAATATTAATCAAATAAATAACCAAGTTCTCTTGCCTAGCTTAATGCTAATATTCACTGCTATTTGTTAGCAGTCTCTAGCCTCTCTCCTCTTACTCGAATGTTTAATATATAAATCAAGTCTTAATTTACATAATTACATCTTCTTCGGAGGAAGAAAGTTTTCAATAGAATAAATTTTAAGGGCCCATTTTCCCCCAAGAGGACTATTAATAAGAAGAACACGAATAGACTCATTCCACATAATTGTATATAAATAGAAAAATTAAATAAATCTTTCAAAATAGCAGAGTTACGAAAAGTGAAAATATAAAAATCCCTCACAATCACAATTTTATAATCAGGGATTGCTTCTCTTGTTTCTTACACGATTCAAAGGTTTTATCATTTTTAATATACATTATGAGATATTGGTAATGCTACCTTAATTTTTTGTTGAAAGTGTATTTTTATTTCATTAAACAACTAAAAGATAGGGATAATAGCTTAATAGCTGTATAATGCAGGTTCGAATGCACAAAAGGCTTCTAACGATGCAGTGTTTTGAATTTTTTATGAAAATCTCTTCGAAATTACAGCGCATGTCATCATTCCTAATTATACCCCATATAAGTCATATTCTAGGATGCGTAAGAAATTTTTACCATTTTTTCTTACCTTTTAATAAAAAAAGTTGCTTAGAAATTTAGAACATACTTTTCTTAATTGTTTTGCACCGCGCCAACTATACTGAGTTTATCATCGATTCAATGGAGACAAAGTGTTATATCTTTAGAGTCACTCATTTGCGCGGTTGCTGCTAAAAATTTCAAATAAAAAGCAGGAAAACTGAAATAATGTTACTGAAATAACTATCGCAAAGCACAATACAGACGAAATATTTTAGTTTATAATTGTTTATTCGTCTAAGTATATTATTATGTTTTCATCTATCTTCCTTTCAATGATTGTTTTGAAATGTTTTCTTCTATCTGCAGCATATACGGGAAGTCGAAACATATTTCAAATGAAGAAGATAATGAGATTTTTCTTTGCTTTTATCCTCTTGAATAAAACAAGAAATAAACACAGCTTTAGATTGTAAGGTTAAGCTCTTTTGGGATAATTCCGTGAGTCTGAAACTCTTTCCAGCTTACGTCGTAAGAAATAATGAAGTGGTTTAAGAATGTTTCATATACATTATTTCGGTCAGAAGAAATAAAGAAAAATCACTGCTTGGGAATTTATTATACGAAAAGACTTCTAAATCTGCTTTCAGAATGTATTTTCACTACGGTTCAATCTCGTATTTGAACCGACTAAGATAAAATAATGTTTTGGAGAGTGTGTGTGTCTGTAGTACTTTAGGAAGAATGGAATTTTTATAAATATTTTTCGCTTTGTGAACATTTCTCACTTTTCGAAAAGCATCTTGTATTTTTCAAGCTGTATTAAAAAAATCAAGTATAATTTTTAAATAAATTGTTTGTAGTAATACAAAGACTAAGAACGAAATTTCTTTTGAATAATATTTAAATACATTATCATTTTGCATTATTTTGTTTTACTTAGCTGAAATAACCAATTTGAAGGGAAGTAACACATGAGTATTCGTCGTAATTTTTAAATCTATGGAATTGTTCTAGTGAGTGGGTGAGGGAATATTAACGTCACACTGTCAAGCTACACGAGGGCTTTTGGTGACAGATATCGTCATTTTGAACCATGGTCAAGTGACGAGGACGACACCTGAGCTGGCATCCCCCTCTCCTAATTACCACACCAACCGGAGGGCATTTCAGCTCTCGACAGATTTAGCGTGCATTACTCCCTTACATGGTGGGTCTTCAGCGGCACTGGGCTCGAATTCATGACATGCCAGCCACGAGTCCGTTACCTTGGCCTCTACTCTACCGCGGCCACAAAGGAATTGTACTATGAGAACAGATATTTGAATGTGTAATAATCCCAGAAAAAAAGAATTTCTGGTTTACTTCCACAATCTTTTATTTTATTAAAGTAAATCCCAACATTTAGGGAAAAAATGAAGTCTCTCTTTTTCCTGTCCAAATTGCTTGCTGAATTCCATAAGAGAAGTTCACACATTAAATAATTGAATAAATCTAAGCTTTTTTTAATGCTAATAATAGTGACTATTTTTGATGCTTAAATAATGTGTTTTAAAGTTATATTAATTTCCAAGTTAAGTGGATATAAAAAATTGGAACTTCGAGGGAACTTCTCTCAACCTGAAAAAGATCTGGCGACAGTGGTTTTCTTCCATTTTCTGAAAAATCAATTGGCCTCATGAAAAATCGATATTTATAAAGATTTCACATGATAAAAACTACTGTTGCCAGCAGGTACATGCTACAGTGGTTATCATAAATTAAGAAAAAATCACAAAATAGTAATTTTAATTATTTATAATTTTGAAAGTTGACTACGAGGCTTAATATTTTTTGTATGTATTACATTTTGCGTTTTAATTGACAAAAAAAAATATTTTAAAACGTTTTTCAGTTAATTTCCGTTAATTGCTTTAAAAAGAAATATTCTTTAGTGCGATTTTAACACTGAAAAGGTTGAAATAATACATCAACTTTATAATTTTCTACTTTGAAATTCATGAATAATTTTCTTCTTCTTTATTACAAATTAAAACTTTCATTTAAACCAATTTAAGCACACATTCTTATTCAGACCTATATTTTTTAATTCAAATGAGCATTGAAAATGAAATCAACATATGAACTGTAAAAAAAAAATGTTTGATTGAAAAAGAATGGTAATTCTTTAAGCTTTAATTTTTCTCGGATTTTAATTCAATATATATATTACCAATTTTTTCAAAACAAAATCCAAAGTAGGCAAATGGGCAAATTTTCAATGATACACAGAAAAAAAACTCTGTAAAAGTTTCAGATAGAGAAAAACGTAATTTATCTCTTGCATTTTAACATAGGTGCAGGAAAACTTACCAAAACTCTAAATTGAAAGCTGGAAGAAATTCCTCCCTATATTTCTATACTAGCGCTTTCTGAAGTGAATTAATGATATACCCATTAAACCTGAGATTCTCTCAATTTTTCAAAAATAAAGTTTTCCTCTAAATTTACTTCGTTTATTAAATAAAAAAGAAATGCTTTGTAGAAAGAGAGGAGGGGGGGGGAGTTAAATTTATAGAAAATGAATCTTGCTCACCCACCGAATTGTTTTGGGAATACCGAAGAATATTTGAGAGTTCCTTTTATTTTTCATTAGTTCTATGTCTTATTATACTGCCAGTAAAAAAATTCTTGCAATCACTTGCAAATGAATTTAATTCATTAAATTTCTCGGGTTTAAATTCCTACTTTCAGTTGAAAGTCTGCAAGATATAGAGTTTCTGTCCATCACCAGAACATTTTACTTTTTGGTTGAATAAAATTTTTTTTAATAATTTTAAGAGCTTATAAAAAAGAAAGGAAGAAAACTATCTCCAAATATTATCTTAAGTAACCATAAATAGAAGTGAGCGTGTCTCAGAGAGATATATTTGGAAAGAAAAATAACAATAAATATATTCCTTAAAATTTAAACTCATAAATCCTATTTATATTTAACTTTTAACAATATTTTGTTCCGCCTAGACAACAAACAGACGACACCATATGTCTGACTAGTAGGATCTTCCGTCAGAAAAAATTATCGATCAGAACCGAAGCATTTGATCCTAACGTCTAAGAATGGCATTTGCCTTTTTGATTTATCAACTCCTGATTTTGAAAAGATAAATTTAGTACGAAAACAGGGGGAAATAAAATGATTTATTTTCTTTGGTAAAATGTTTAAGAAACTCATCATGCTTTAATATTAAATTTATCAATAAACACAACAAAAGAATTAATCTAGTATTAGAATTCCTGAGCATAACTTTTTTCTAAGCCTTTTAATCAATTAAACCTTTTTATTTAATGTAACAATGACGAATAATGATTGGTCTTTTTATCACACGACAAAAAAAAAGAATTTTGTTACTTAGTAAAATTTATTTTTAAAATTATTCTTTTAATAAATAAGCGTTTTCAGAGAGAGAGCAATTTTGTGAGGTTTTGTATTACGTTGGATGCTCTTAAGGAGGGTTATTAAATTTCATTAAGTAAGCTTTATTTAATTTTATTTGATCATTATTATGCAATTTAGGATCTCAAGGGTTTCAGAGGTTTCTTAACCTTATGCAACGTGTAAAACATGATAGATTTTAATTAACAAAGCAATTATACAGTGAAGATTGGAGTATGCTTCTGTGTTGCACTGAATCAAATATCAGCTTTTTTTTTTGTCTTATTTCTCAGTCTCATAGATTATACCTAAAGACTCAATAGACTATTTTACTTTTTGATGGATATCAGTTGTTATATCGCCTTTTTACTTTTCTGAGCAACACCCAACTTTTGAAACAAATGTAACTCACTCTACTTTTATAGCTTGTGTGTGTGAGAGAGAAGAATTTTGCAAAGAGCGATTTGTTACCATAAAACCAATCAAGTATCGCGTCTCCCGGCAGAAACAACATAAAACAAGTAAAATTACTTCCAGGAAGCAATCTGTCTCATTCTACTCTGGGATCGTATGGTAAGTACATGTAATCAAAGACTGACTTTAAAGCCTCTTAACAGGAAACATTATGAAAGCGAAATTTAGAAGATCAAATAACTTAAGTAGAGAACAATGACTTCCTGGAAGCCTCAACTCTTCTGTTTTCAATGCCTTTTATTTCAAAGCACAAATTTCGTGAGTTTTATCGTGATTCAAATGATCCCATAGGACTTTTATGCACCATCCCTTACATTAAAATGAGCGCTTCTGAAAAATACGATTTCTTCGGAAGAAAATGAAAGCTTTATTTCAATCCAGTTGGAGTAGAAAATTGTTAACGGATTCTATGAGAGAATGCTAATGTGTCTTTTATTCAAATATTTACTTCACTTCCTTCTTTATGTGCTTTAATTGAAACAATTATAAAAAGGATTTAATTTTTTTTCGAAAATGAAACATAAGTATTTATAACAAAAATGAATGGATATACTTAAATAATTAGTAAGCATTAAGGGAAAGACATTTTAATTAAAAAATTATTAAGTTCTTCGCAAAATATTATAGATATGCGACTTAATACGTTAAAAATAACAATGACTATTTTTATGCAATTTAATATTTTAATGAGAAATTTAAGTAATATCAACTGGTAGAATTGAGTTCAAAGTATTTAAAAGTGCTATAATTGAAATTTAAAAATAGAATGCATTAATAGAGCAAATAGAAAAGCATAAAATTAGAACATTTCAGTCAAACTAAAAATAGCCTTAAAATAACTAACAATGACTTACTTCAACTATTGAGAAAACTCAATAAATATAAATTAATACTTATGGAATAGAATTCGATTTGGAAGTTTGAACTTAGTACCAAATAAACGAAATTCGATATCTATTACAATGATTAATTTTTTTAAGTTATTCTATCAAGGATTTGCATTTTTTTAATGTTTTATCTATTTTTCTACTCTGATTTCATTCTAAAATTCTATTTCTGTATTAGCTTAGGTTTTGAGTAGAATAAAAGAGTGAGGACAACAGTTTAGCTTTATTATATGTTAGAAAGTGGTTCATATGATTGCATCAACTCCAGTGATAGAAAATCTATCAATTAAATCTATTCATATTAAATCTATTAGAGTTTTTACGAAACTATACGGATGCTTTCAAGCCAAGCTAAGTATTTGAGTTGTATCTAAACGCTATAAAATTCCTATCGTTAGAATCTTAATTTTCACAGCATTACCACTGGTTCTTTTCTTAATGGTCAGACAATAATTTCCTTAAGTAAAGGAAATTCTCTAACCAGCCGATAGTTCTTGTGTAATTTTAAAAAGAGAAACTAGTTCCCAAAATTGAAAATTACCGCAATGCAAGAAAATGAAGATAATTCCGTTTTAACATATTTCAGCCAACAAAGCCCAAATCGAATTTTAATCTTTAAGGAACATTTCTAGTATTAAGCAATAGAGTCCAAGCAGCTAAATCTTATTATGTTCTTGCTTTAATTACATTAGAATGCAGTTACATGCTTTGCTGTAAATTAAAAAGCTTCTTTTTGAAGAAATATATGAAAAAAGCATTTCTTCTCTTTTTCTCAGAGGAACAAAAATTAAATGAGTAACTTTATATATATAAAGACTTGGAAGAGAATGTGTAAAATGATAAAAATATAAGGAAGATTCGTATATACCTGACTGTGAAGTATCTGAGGCGATAAAATACTAAATGAGTGAGATATATTTACGTCTCATTATAAAGCAAGAAGAGAGCTTTTGGTGACGGACCTCGTCATTTTGAAACATGGTCAACTGACGAGAACGACACCTGAGCTGGCACCTCCTCTCCCATCTATTACACAGCACCAACAAGAGAACATTGAGCCTCAACAAATTGAATGTGTATCGGCTTCTTCTACACGGCGGGTCTTAAGGGGCCCCGAGACTCGAACTCGCGATTCTGCTCCCACGAGTTAGTGACCACTAGGTTACAGTGGCCGATAAAATACTAAGATTCCCTCATGTAAGCAAATGTAAGCTTTTATTTCAAAAACATACAAAAAAAAGTTTATTTCTTTTTGTAGAGTTATCTGCAATGCACAATGTGTGGAGAGCGCTTTTTTTTTTTTACTTCGGAGCTATTTGTAACAAAGTGTGAAGATTTCTCAGTTTTATTCCACTGAATGTAATTTTTGCCAAAATTTTCATTATCCTAAAACAAAGAGGCTTGAGCATGAAAGATTTACACATGTTCATAATCAAGATTTAGGTTGAAAATATTTTGTGATTTTTTTTTTCTTTTCAAAAAATCTGAAATTCCGTAATATTACTGAATAATTTTAATAGACATTTCTTAATATAAATCTTAATTTTCAGGTATATCATAATGACAAAAGATAAATTAAAATATTAAAATGTGGCTTCTATTGATCTCAATTTTTTTATGTAGATCTAAATTATTTCTAAAATTGAGAAACTAAAAAAATTTGGTTGGTACTTTCTTTAGAAATGTCTCGCATAAGAAATAGTAATTAAGACGTCATGGTTTCTGGATTCTAATCAAGACAATGGAGTAGAATAAAGCAGCAGAATATTAAATCAATTCAATCCAATTCAAAAATCTGAAGTCACTTGAAAGGTGAAATATTTTAAATGCTATATGGTTGTCGTTTAACGATATATATCAAAGTTATAAAGTTGTAGCATTTGTTATTGCATATATTGGTTTTCTATGTAGCATTCATTTTGTACTCTTTTAAATAAAATGAAGCCATTTTGTTCGAATATTCATAAAAAATCTTCTATTATAAAAATGGCATCTAAAAGTTGACATTTCTTTCCAGTTTATTAAAAAATTAAGTAATCAGGATTCATTATTTTAAAGTAGATTAAACCCCAATTTTTTATTAATAATCTAGACTTAGTTTTAAAAAAATATAAAAACACGTTGAGAATAAATCTAGAAGAAAACTTACGAGTTTAATATACTAGAATCTGACAGCCACGCGTCAATTTAATGAGTATTACTTTTCCTATTTTCCCCTGAGCCTTTAAATGAAAATAATAATTATTAAAGAATTTTTTTTTAAGGAATCTCGAATGATTCTTTCACAAAATTGTCTGGTGTGAATGAAATGGATATAAAAGCTCAGAGAAAACAAAGCACGCAATTCAGAGATTCATAAGAATCATTCTTACATATTTTTTCTGATTTCCCCTGATTCTATTACTTGCTGTAAAGAAAATTTCCTACCCTGAAGATTCCGAAACAAAGCCTTTTCATAGAGAAAACGAAGCGCGCTTTCTTATGTGTAACAATTCAGAGATTCATGAAGAATCATTCTTACATATTTCTTTGATTTCAACTGATTCTATTACTTGTTGAAAAGAGAATTTCCTACCCTGAAGATTCCGAAACAAAGCCATTTTTTTTTAAATATTTCTCATTTTCCGTCACAACATATCGATATATTTTTTAAATCCCAAACTATGTTACCTGCAACGTTGATGAGAGGACCTTAAAGGAAATATACTTACTTACGTGCTTGGACAGATGAGATCGCAACCATTTTTCAGAGAAACACGACTTATTTCTATTGTAAATATTTAACAGCACACAAGCCTTACATCAAATTTTGAAAATAAAATCGGACTTTAGATTGAAATGTATTTATATATATAATATGAATCTACATTTTTTTTCATTTATAATTGTGTTAAATTAACAAATATATCTCTATAACTCATTTCCATTAGTGTGTACTGAGTTTAAATACATTAATAAAGATACATTCCAAAGGAAAATTTGAATCAGTTCAAAATTATATAAAAGACTTCATTATATAGTTATAATAGATCAGGTGATGAATAAAAGTATTCTTTTAGTCAAAATCCTTTGGATGCATCCGAATAGTTATTTCTTTTTATTTCTATGATGGACTAAAATTTCAAAAATGCAGTTTCTTTATTCATTTTTCAAACAAACTTCTGAAAGCGATCAGCAATAAAGGGAATTTAATTTATTCGTTGTAGAGAACTTTATTAAGATACTACTCTTTAGAGTCAATATAAACTTTTTAACGCAAACCTTTTTTAGACAGCGTACTTTTGTGTATATTTACCCATTTAGGACTTGGGGTACGAAAACCCAACATTAAATTCTAAAAAAAATTTAAACATTTTTCTGTTTATTTTTCGATTAAAAAAAATTTTAGTTTCATTTTAATTATTTAATTGTTGATTAAAAATTATTTTTATTTTCAATTAACAAGATGCTTACACCTAGATCAAAAGATTTTATTTTTTTTAAAAAAGTGATTATTTTAAATCACTTTTATTGTACTATTTATGCTCAAATAAGTCTAAAAATTCAGTTTGAAGGAATTCTGAAAGTGTAAACTTGGGACGGTCCTTAATGGGTTAAACTCTTTTAAAAGTGAAGAAATTTCATTATTGTAGAATGATGAATGATTTCTTTTCAAAATTAAAGTAGCACACGATAATAATCTTCAAGAAGTATCCGGAAAGTAAGTTTCTCATGGGCCGTAAACAGAAACAAAACATATTTAACATATTTAATGATTTATTGGAAGAGAAAAAGTATCTTTTTTTAGCTACTTCTTAACTGGAATTGTATCCTTTGTCCTACAGCTTTTTGATTCCCGTGTAGATAAGAGCTAACATGTGACAGCCGTCTTTGCCACTTAGTAAATGCTGAATGGAGAGAACTTGAGTAAGAAAAGTGTTAGGGATCAAAAGCCAACACCTCCTGGACGAATTTCTATTATATATATTTTGTGTCCTTCATTATATATGAGATAGTATGATCTTGGATCATACAATAATATATTAATGCCCGTTGTTTTGAATGTTTATAGTGTTTCAAAAAATAACGACTTAATCACGAATCTCGCCTCATAGTTAGCGGGTGAAAGTCGACAACTTCTTTTTTACAATGACGTTACTGCAAACCCAACACGAGTATTCGACATTCTCAATGCATATTCATTGGCGGTATGAAAAATTTACTTTCTAAACGAATATAAAATTAAAAGTTCATCAATATTGCACTATAAAATCATTTCAAATAATTTTCATATTTTTTCATTATACTGATTCTCTTAAATATTGTTCAAAAGAGCTTTTTTATCATCCTTCACCATCATTAGATTTTAAAAGAACAATCAGTGCGTTACTGTGGATAAACCTTGTTGAAAATAAGTACGGGGAATTAATGTATAATATTAGCAAAAGTTACCTCTTGTCTGAGCTTAGTAATTTGAATTACCAAATTTACGTTATTTTTTATATTGTTTTTATTATTTTTTTTACTTATTTTTTGTAGATTTTACAGTTTATTGATTTATGCAATATCATAAGCGTTATTAAAAACATCCAATAGAATAAAACTCAAGACTAATTTTTAAATTTCATTCTAACTTTTTCAATTTAAAGAGCTTTAAATATTCATTAACGTAACCAATGGACAGCAGTAAAGCTTTGAAGAAAATTTTTGCCTGAATTATAAAGATCCGAGGTGATTTGATAGCAAAGCACAAACCTTTCGTCAATGTGAAAACAATATATCTAATTTTCATTATAGAGAGTCCGTTATATGATTAAGGACATTATATAAAAATGTATACTTGTGACGGATCTATACGCGACTCATTCTAACACCTTGGGGATTCTTTTAGGGAAATATTTTTCTCAACCAACTTTCACCGAAGGTAAGAAAACGTGATTATGCAAATTAAGTTTATTATATAACTTCTGTATTTGAGAGTTTTGAGAGTTAGTAAGAGGAGGATCGTGAGTTACTGCAGCGTGAATCTAAGTTTATAAAAGTGTGTATTGAAGATTTCCTAGTGAGGATCAATCGGATCCGATTTGATCCCGTCAAGTATAAGCGTTCAAGGCCTCAATAGTAGGACTTCGACTTTACAAGAGTACAGGTATTGTAAGCATTTTTTAAATAAAAGTTTGAGGATAACTTGTAGTGCGTGGCGGAGTTGAAAATGAGCTTGTATAAGTTATCGTAAAAATCGGTTGAGGGTCCGCAAATATTATCCCCAGGCTATCTGGTCTCACATTCGCGCTCTTAGTATTGATCAACAATCTTAAGGCCTATCGGAACCCCCCATACTGATAATGTTAAAAAGGCCTTTTTCAATGTACCTTTTCTAAGCACCTGTTGGAAATACAATCCCCAAATTTTTTTGCAAGTTAAACATACATTTAATATTATACTAAAATGAGCTTTTTTTAAAATTTCCATTGGTTTTTTTTTTTTTTTTTAATTATTTGATGTATAGTGAGAAAACAGCGTTTTTCGAAAGAAAAAAAATTATAAAAAAAATTTATAAAAAATTTTGCTAAAGGCTCATTCAGTATATACTAGAATACATAAAGAATGTGTCATGTAAGTTTTGTTGACATCAGATATATACTTTCTGAGAAAAGGTACATCGAACCTTCAAAAATGACATTTTGAGAAAAACACATTTTTATAAAAAAAAAAAGTTACCTTATCAAAACATTCCAGCTCTATATTCCAAAATTTTAGCATTTTTTAAAGTTTCATCTTGCTGTTTCATTTTTTTCAGTCTTTTTACATTTCTAATCTCCTTAGTTTTTTGTAAATTGGCATATCTTGCCCTTGTAATCCTCTCTTTGTCGAGAGGTTCCATGCAGCATGTCGCATAATATCCTGGCTCTATGTTAAGTCTTTTTTTAAATATCCAGCTTTGTTGCATTCCCTTTATTAAAGAATGCAATAGCCTCATATGTACCAAAGGAAAGTGTTTCTATGTGCATAAATGTCTTTTTAGGGGCATGAGACCAAATAATATTATTAATACTTTCATTCGGATTCTGCATGTTTCCATGCAAGCACTTTTTAAATAATTCTGGATCCGAAAGGTCCCTAAAAATAGACCTAATGGCTTCAACAACAGCAACTGGAAGTTTATGTTTGTGGAGATAAACTTTATTTTCCAGTTGAGCCTTCTTATACTGACACCATGTGTCAAGACCTGATGGACAAAATCTATGCTGTGGATTTTTATCCGTAGATATTTTGTGAAGTAATATTGCCCATATAGCTTGTCTCATATCCCTTACACTTGATAAATTTCTTCGAATGGCAAGACCATAATATGTTTGCAATTGATCAATAATTGCTTCTGTTAATCTACACTCATGTCCATAAATTGAGGATAATGAAGTTCAGGCAAAGAAAGAGACAGTAGCAAAACAAATTTGACTTTTTTGTAAAGTCTATTTATTAAACAAAAGGTAAAGAGCAAAAAAGATGCTATATGATTGACATAATTAATAAAAATTGCGATTTTCACTCCCTGGAGCAAATTTCAAAAAGAACCTATCTACAAAAAACAGTATAACATGGTTAGTATGATGGTTAATACGGAGTATGTCTCCCGGACGATGCAATACAGGCCTTACAACGCCTACACATGCTGAGTATCAAATTATCAAACTGATCTTGGGGAATAGAACTCCACTCATCAAGCAATACACTCCGAAGTTCCGGTAGACAGGTGGGAGGGGGTTGACGGGCTGCAATTCGTCGGCAAAGCATATCCCACACAAGCTCTATTGGATTAAAGTCCGGTGAGTATGCTGGCCAATCCATACGGGTGATATCCTTCGATTGAAGGCATTCGTCTACAATGTTTGCACGGTGAGGACGGGCGTTGTCATCCATAAACAGAAATTCAGCACCCATGACGCCCCGAAACAAACATACATGTTGTTCCAGAATGACATCCCGATAGATGTGGCCTGTCATCGTTACACTCTGAACATGCAGGTCAGTTCTGGAACCAAGAATAATTCCTTTCCAAACGAGCCCTCCTACACCACCGTAACGGTGTCGTTCAGTGGTGTTCTCTTGGTGGTAACGGGTACCTGGCGCTCTCCATATGAAAGTCCGGCGAGAATAAGACTGCAAACTAAGCATGGACTCGTCGGAAAACATCACACAAGACCACTGTTGCGGTGTCCACAATGCATGCTCTCTACTCCAGGTTAATCGCAGGCGACAGTGAGTTGCGGCAAGGGGAACACACCTGACAGGCCTACGAGCATAGAGATCAATGTGCCCTAAGCGTCTGTTCACGGTCTACCTCGAAACTGTCGTACCGGTAACTGAAGAGAGCCTACGAGACAGGTCTGATTCTGTGCTCCGTCTGTTTCTTTTGGCAGTAACTGCCAAATACCGGTCCTCATTCGGCGTTGTAACTCTGGGGTGACCTGTGCTGTAACATCTATTCACATTACCATCATATTGGAATCGTTGCCAAAGCCTGGAGATGACACTCTGGGGAATTCCAAGTTCCTCGGATACTTACAGTTGGGTACGTCCCCATTCCAGTCGCCCGATAATTCTACCACGTAAAAAATCATCCAAATTCTTCCTTTGTGCCATAACTATGCGGTTATTGCACTGAAAGGTTTTAAAAGCGCTTGTGTACAATTTTAATTCTTTGCCACCATTCCTTATATACCCCTCTCTTACACTCTCGTCATTGTGACGTACTATCCGCGCCATCTGGTGGTTTCCTGTAATTTGCATATTCTTCTTCAAGATGTGTGTGATAATTCTACAGGTGAAATTTTTATTTTAGAATTCAATTTCTGTGTGATTCTGAATTATCCTTAATTTATGGACATGAGTGTATTTTTGCCACATAATGCTTTGCCTTCTGATAATTTTTGCCCCCTCATTTTTGTCTTGAAATGTCCCATCCGTTTCATAACATGCCCTAAAAGAAATTTTAAAAAATGACGTCAAGCTTCAAGCTGGCCCAAGAGGAAGTGCAATGTTTACCTTTTTTCTGTCCATTTAAATCGGTGACTCGCGTTTAGATGATTCTTTAAAACAAAATTTTAGCACTTCTAATTAAGCTACAGATAAAAATGAGGTATTTTTGGAAAGGTAATGAGCTGAAGGATTTAAAAATGCTATAACCTTAAATTCATTTTTTAAAAAAATTAATTTTCCAACTCCCCTTAATTGGATTATGATCGTGTTTCCTTGATATTTTGTGACAGTAAAATAATTTGAGTGAATCATGTCAACTGATCATTCAGTTCTCTGTAGACATCTAGCCAGGTCCGAGAGCAGACAAGGAAAAAATGCAACACTATGAAGGAATCCTCAGAATTAAAACAAACGTAATGCACAAACGACTTGTATTAATACAAATAAATGACGAAATTTTCAAAGCAAAAAAAAGTATTAAGTGTCCGAAATCAGTACTTGGTGTACCCAAATAAGTGTAGCTGTACGATGTGGCATGGGGTCAAACAGATTTTGAATATCTGCTTGTGAAGGAGAATTCCATATTGCTTGTATGCGCAGCAAAAGTTCGTCTTTTGAAGCTGCAGGACGCGAATCACGAGCGAGACGCCAACCCACCAAATCCCACAAGTGCTCAACAGGCGACATATCCGGTGAATAAGCAGGCCAAGAAAGAAGTTGCATGCGTTGGGTTGAACAGAAGTCTCGAACAGTCTTTGCAACATGTAGCCGTGCATTATCCTGCTGAAAGATAGCTCCAGGGATGCCTTGAAGGAAGGGAACGACTTCGAGCTATAGCACTTCACGGACGTACCTGTTGCTATTGAGATTACCCTCAATTCGTAGCGAATTGGATCATCCATGATACGAAATCGCACCCCAAACCATAACTTCGGGTGTTATGCCACTATGTCGTTCGATAATACACTCCGGAAGGCAGCGTTCACCGGCATAGCGTCTAACACGAATGCGGCCATTACGGTACCACATATTGAAGCGGGATTCATCTGAAAAGACAACTTGGTTCCAATCAGCTTACCAGGCTCTTTGTTCATGAGCCCATTGCAGACGCAGCTGTCGATTGTTTGCCGTGAGGGGGATCCCGTACAAAGGCAAGCAATCCATGGTGCAGCAGACGTCAACGACTTGACGAAGCCGACATTAGTACATCTGTAGTTGTAGACCAACGTGCTGCCAACTGCCTGGAGGAAGCTGTACGGTCATTTACTGCCATGTGGAGTAGGTGTCGATCGTTACTCGCTGTCGTAGCTTTCCATCGTCCACTGCCAGTTTTACGAGTTGTTCGGTGCTCGTCGGTCCACTGCTTCCAAACTCGCATCACTGTAGAACTGTTCTGCTGCACACGAGCTCCTATTGCATGATAGGAAAATCCTCCTTTCCGAAGGCCGATAATCCTCCCCCGTTCATTATTGGAATTTCTCTCATTTCTTCGTGGAGGCATACTTATGTCTTACTAAATGTTCACTACTAACAAATAATCATTAACTATTTTCAACGTCCCGCTACAGCGCTCTATTTATACGCTTTCAAAATCAGTTCAGAGGGTGCTGCGCACGTCATGCAGGCGCGGTGGCTTTGAAATTTTATTATTTTACGTAACATCCTGTAATTGATATTTGCTGCAAAGTTCATTTAATTCTGATGATTCCTTCTTGGTGTTTCCTTTTTTACAAACAGCAGTGTATGAATCTTAAGTGAAACATTCAGCAAATGGATAACTTTTGTAATATGGATTATTCACGAAACTTTTATGGTAGTTAAGAGTATTAGGATTTTACTAAATTTAAACTATCCTTTCGTATAATAAAGATTTCGAAAACAATTTCAAGAAATTTGAATGTGCAAATTTCAAACACTGTTGTTAAATTATACATCTAGTTTCATAAACCTAACATTCAAACATTCTAAATGAACAAAGGCTGGTAATTAATAAAAGAGAAAAAATCTCAAAGGGGCATATAACGTGTTTAAAATCACATGGAAACCAAACTTTATTTTTAAACAATTCTATACTCTCCATTATTAACGCGATTTAGAATCGAATGTGTTCTTATCTCACTGAAAGGTTATAAATTATAAAGTAGTTTATTACAAAAGGAACATCCAAATTTTGATTTAACATGAGGAAATGAAAACAAACATTCAGAGAGTTTCTCTCCCAACCTGTGTTTGAATAATTTAATCTTCTAATTCAAATGAAGGAATACTGGAAGAACAGGAATAAATTGAGTAAAATGTGTTTTCAAGCCGAACTCAATTCATTGCATATCCAAAATAGCAAAGTATGTATAAGAGTAAAACATTATGATATCTTTCACTCTAGAACTTAAAAAAGCTCGGAATTTTAATTTTCTAAAACACGTTTTGTTCTTCCGTGCGCTTCAAAATACTCATGTAGATGTAACTAAGCTTTTAACTTAGTTCTCAGCTTATTCTGTTCATAGAAAGTTCATTTAAAATTTTTAAAAACTTATTTCAAAATTAAATTTAATCATTTTCTATTTAATTCCCAAACATTTGCTTCTTAATCTTATTTCCACATTATATATAAAAATGTTATGTTGGTTTGTGTACGCTTCCATAACTCAAAAAGTTCTGCATGGATTTATCTGAAATTTTGACACAACCTTGCATTTGACTCCGGTCAGGTTCTTATCTACTTTTTATTTCGAAATGCTATCTAAATCTTTTTAAATTTAACTTTTAAGTGATTTTTTGATGTTATGACGTCATACGATGTCACGACTCGCTCTGAATGCGAAAATTTAAGCTTTAAACATATTTTTTTCCGAATTATTACATATTTTTACTATACTTAAGTTTATTGGTTGTCATGTTTTTCAATTTCTTTGTTCTTTGATACTTAATTGGGATTAATTTTCGAATAAATCATTTTTTTTAAAATTATTCTTTCAACCACTCAAATTTTGTTTTGTAGTTTTGGCAACATTCCGATAGCTAACGCGCGATAAACAATTTTTTAAGTTGTTGAAATACACAGGTTAGGTTTTCTAAAATGAATTTTTTTTTAACAAAATACTGATTACGGTTTGCTTGGTATAACTTATTAATTGACAGGGTTTTGAATTAGTAAGTTTTTTTTCTCTATTTTAAACATTCCGATAGCTAACGCGCGATAAACAATTTTTTATGTCATTGAAATACACAGGCTACGTTTTCTGATATAAATTATTTTTTAACAAAATACTGATTACGGTTTGCTTGGTATTACTTATTAATTGACGGGGTTTTAAATTAGTAAGTTTTTTTCTCTATTTTAAACAATATTTTAAATTTCATTTGATGTTATTATTGAAATACAGGTTAGTTTTCCTGATATATAATTTCAGTCATCAAAATATTAAACATACTTTTGTTTTCGATGGCTTTTTAAAATTTAAATTTGTTATAACCTTCTTAGTAACTTCTTTCCATTAGTAATTTGTTAACGGAAAACTTGGAAGTTAGTACGGTTTGCTTGGTACTTGCTTATTATTGCAACAATCACCAATGTTCAAAATAACTCTCCAAGTTGGCAACCCTGATCTCCTATGTGTTGTATGAGTTGAATTGGCAATCATGTGCTTCATTTCATATAATGTCACCAATAGGTTCCATTTGCTTTTGTCAGGGACATAGCTACCGCTGTATCAGCCATACCAATGATACAAGGCCCCCAAGTTACAGTGGCCCCAATCTGTGTTACTACAGTCTCACTAACACGATGCTCATATCTGAAAATTGCCTCCCCCCCGCAAAGGAATTTTGATACAGGGCTTACTCAGAGCTGTTTTGCAATTTTTTGTGTTTTTATTTTAACCTTTTTAAGTGTAGTCAATTGGCTTCAGTACACAAAATTGCCTTGCAGAAAATAGAACTTAGGTCATCATACTTGACACAAGCAAAAACAGTGTTGGTAGTAATTACATATCAAAATGGCTCGAATACCTGTTGTGGAAGCAGGGGTTTGAAAGGTTGTAATTATTTTTGGTACTTATGTACTATCGCAACAATCACCAGCGTTCAAATAACTCGCTATATTGGCAATCCCAATTTTGTATGCGCTGAATTGGAAATCATGTGCTTCATTTCTTATAATGTCACCAATAGGTTGCGATAATACATACGTACCTTTAATTAGACTGGCCGCAACACACCAATTTGGCGTGATTTCAAAATCATGCCAAAAACAAATAGCGTACCAATATGAAATTAATATTGTGGATATTATTTTAGCCTTTTTTTATCTTTCTCTCCAGTAATCCTTAATCAATTGAATATATTTTACAATATATATTTTGTGTTTGTATGAAACTATTTATATTGATTTAATCATATTGATTCTTCTTTTATCTATATATATAAAAAATTTTATTTTGGTTTGTGTACGCTTCCATAACTCAAATAGTTCTGCATGGATTTATCTGAAATTTTGACACAACGTTGCATTTGACTCTGGTCAGGTTCTTATGTACTTTTTATTTTGAAATGCAATCTAAATTTTTTAAAATTTAATTTTTAAGTGATTTTTTGATGTTATGACGTCATATGATGTCACGACTCGCTCTGAATGCGATTTAAACATATTTTTTTCCCAATTATTACATATTTTTATTATACTTCAGTTTATTGGTTGTCATATTTATCTATTTTCTTTTCTTTGATACGTAATTGGGATTAATTTTCGAATAAATCATTTTTTTAAAAAATTATTCATTCAGCAACTCAAATTTTGTTTTGTAGTTTTGGCAACATTCTGATAGCTAACGCCTGATAAACAATTTTTTAAATTTCATTTGGTGTTATTATTGAAATACAGGTTAGGTTTTCTGATATATGTTATTTTTTAACAGAAATCAAATTACGGTTTGCTTGGTACTTACTTATTAATTTTGACGGGGTTTTAAATTAGTAAGTTTTTTTCTCTATTTTAAACAATATTTTAAATTTCATTTGATGTTATTATTGAAATACAGGTTAGTTTTCCTGATATATAATTTCAGTCATCAAAATATTAAACCATACTTTTGTTTTCGATGACTTTTTAAAATTTAAATTTGTTATAACCTTCTTAGTAACTTCTTTCCATTAGTAATTTGTTAACAGAATACTCGAAGTTATTACAGTTTGCTTGGTACTTATTATTGCAACAATTACTAATGTTCAAAATAACTCTCCAAGTTGGCAACCCTGATCTCCCATGTGTAGTATGAGTTGAATTGGCAATTATGTGCTTCATTTTATATAATGTCGCCAATAGGTTCCGTTTGCTTTTGTCAAGGACATAGCTACCGCTGTATCTTCCGTACCAATGATACAAGGCCTCCAAGTTACAGTGGCCCCAATCTGTGTTACTACAGTCTCACTAACACGGTGCTCATATCTGAAAACTGCCCCCCCCCCAAAGGAATTTTGATACAGGGCTTACTCAGAGCTGTTTTGCAATTTCGTATGTTTTTATTTTAACCTTTTTAAGTGTAGTCAATCGGACTCAGTACACAAAATTGCCTTGCAGAAAATAGAACTTAGGTCATCATACTGGACACACACACAAGTAAAAGCAATGTTGGTAGTAATTACATATCAAAATGGCTCGAATACCTGTTGAGGAAGCAGGGGTTCGTAAGATTGTAATTATTTTTGGATACTTATGTACTATCGCTACAATCACCAGCGTTTAAATAACTCGCCAATTTGGCAACCCCAATTTCGCATGTGATATACACCTAAATTGGCAATCATGTGCTTCGTTTCATATGATATTGCCAATAGGTAACAATAATATTTAAGTACTTTATATTTTCACAAATTATGCTTTTGCATTGATAGTTGAGTTCTTTTTATGTCAGTTAACGTTAGAGTTGTATTTAATTTTTCAATTTATTTTAATGCTTGGGATATGTATTTTAGATATTCTTTTATATATTATGCTAAATTTAATTTGGTACTTATGTATTATCGCACAATCGTCAGCGTTCAAGATAACTCGCCACTTTGGCAATCCCAATTTTGTATGCGCTGAATTCGCAATCATGTGCTTCATTTCCTATAATGTCACCAATAGGTTGCGATAATACATAAGTACCTTTAATTAGACTGGCCGCAACACACCAATTTGGCGTGATTTCAAAATCATGCCAAAAACAAATAGCGTACCAATATGAAATTAATATTGTGGATATTATTTTAGCCTTTTTTATAGACTATCCATTAAGAAAATTATGCCCAATATAAGATTCACAATTGGCTGGATGGACCAGCTCTTTTTCCCCCATTTAACCAGACTGAGCCACAGCAACGCGTGGCAGGGTACAGCTAGTGATATTATAAAGTTTTTGTCAATAAATTACAGGGGATTTATTTAATATTAGGAAAGCAAGATTTAACTAAATATATCAGCACAAGACTTATAATACTTTCAATAGTATATGTATATATATATACCCCTTAATTTATTCCATAAAATGGAGAAAGATATTATTCTCTGTTCTTAAGGCTCCACAGTACCCTTTTTCAAAAAAATTTTTGAAGATAGTAACAGTAAAAATAATTTATGATTTATGTTCAGATTATATTATTAAGTTTAATTCTATAAGTAAAAAATTCAGTTTGAGAAGCCGCTATTATATTGCTTCTGAAGTTTTTTCAAACTCTTATAAAATGTTCAATTTTTAAAATCTTTTAGTCACTATAAGTGATTTATGCTTCTTAGATTATTGCAAATAAAAACTAGCAGGGATTTGAAAATCTGTTCGCTTGTTTATTTTTAATAATTATTTTTTTAGCTGAACCTGGAAAAAACACGAAAGATTTTTAAATATTAACTTTAGCATTTAAAAAATAACTGGAGACCTCAGACCTAATTGCATACTAACTTTTATAGAACATACGTTTGGGAGTATATACAAAAAAATTTAAAATACACTGAAAAAGACTTAAGAATAAGACAACACGCATATCTTCAAAATTAAGAGTCTGAAAAAAACGTTTTTAAAGTTTGTAAAGGCGTAAAACGAAAATTTTTAATACCCGTGTAAAGCTCTATTTTTAATATGTTATTTTCCAATGCATTTTCTACATTAAAACACTACTTTAATTAAATATGACTGAAAAACTTTTTTTTTATTCAAAATATAATTTTGCATAATATTGATAGCATTTGTTACGACGACGGATCATTCAACTTAATCTTAACCTAACATTTTCACAAAAGTTTTGAACACAAAGCACATTTATGTAAAAAAATAATGATTCTAACTTAAACTAAAAATCGCCGGGGTTGTACATGAAATATAATTTTTTCAGTTTTAAATTGGTGCAAGTTTGAGTTTTTGTTGCGAAACTTTAAAATGCTAAATTATAGTACTGCAATATGTTTACTATAAGGTAGTTTAGTACATCATGGAAACATTCAGTTTTGTTGTTAGCATTTGTTACGACGACGGATCATTCAGCTTAATCTTAACCTAACATTTTCACAAAAGTTTTGAACACAAAGCACATTTATGTAAAAAAATAATGATCCTAACTTAAACTAAAAATCGCCGGGGTTCAACATAAAATATAATTTTTTCAGTTTTAAATTGATGCAAGTTTGAGTTTTTGTTGCGAAACTTTAAAATGCTAAATTATAGTACTGCAATATGTTTACTATAAGGTAGTTTAGTACATCATGGGAACATTCAGTTTTGTCTTCAAGTTGATTGGGCTCAAATATTTTTTTAATTAATTCTGTTAAAGAGAGAGAAAATGCTTTAAAATTAAACCGAAACCAAAACCTAAGCTCAGAAAAATTCAAACATCACAAAAACTATTTTTTTTATCAGATCTGAAATTTGGTGGCAAGCTACCTAATGACATGAGCCACAAAAAAATGTTAAAAAAATGAAATTTTAGAAATTTACAGTATATATTCTGTGTAGCCTAAATTTATTTAAAAACATATGAAAATATATTTACTCATTCATTTTATGCCAACAACCATTTCCATTTCTACAGAAAATATTACCATAGTTAAAAATCCTTGTACTGCGGCAAACTATTTAGAAAAAAATAGAAACATTCATATTATCTCTAATTGAAAAGCAAAATGAAAATTCATTGTTTTTACTAAGAAAAATAATAACTATAATCTTACCTTTTCGACAATAAAATATAAAAAGGTTTTAATTAAGTAGATTACATTTAACTCGAAAAATTCATTAATTTATACACTGGTGTGCAAAACATAAGCAACAATGTAAATTTTAAGCAAATAGCCATGAAATTGCAGGAAAAAAAGGTAAAAGGTAATTGGGATGGGTTATTGCGATCTGTACAATGAACACACGAAATTCAGTAGAAAGGTGATATGAATGCAAATGTCAGGAACAAAACGTCATATACGACGTGAGTGTATGCGAAGCGCGTGCTGTCGTATGGGGCAACTTTAGACTAAAGTATAAGGGGGGGAGATGCGAAATTAAAGACATTTACTGTAAGTGAAAGTGGGTCTTTTCGTGAAATATGGCTAGAAGAAATCACGTGGACAACTTCACTCGCAGAAGAATGATCGTAAAGCTGGAGGAGAGACGTCGTTTGACCAGTGTAGCTGACGAGTTCGGAATCAACAAAAGTGTTGTTTTGCGCGCTTGGAAAGCCTTCCAAGCCATAAGGACAGCTGTTAGGAAGTTTGGTGGGGCCAACCAACCAAGGAAAATAACCGCAGTAGATGGCCGATATATCGTCAGGAGAAAAAAGCCCGATACCATTCACCGAACTCTATTGCTCAGTAGTAATAGGGCGACAAGTGTCACTGTTTATTGTCGCCAGACGACGTCAAAAAAGTGGCCTATTCGCCCACCGTCCTGAACGCTGGATCCCTTTGAAAGTTGACCGTCAGGGAACCGTTTAAATAAGTATAAGGAACACAAGAACTGGGCATCTCATCAATGGAGTCGTGTCCTATTTATGGAAGAGAATCGTTTTAGTGCCAGAAGCGATTATGAATGCCATTTGATTGGAGAGAGGTCGGGACACAGTTTGATTTCAGTAACATCATGAAGAGAGAAAGTTGGTCCTGGAATTGTCGTCTGTGGTGGCATTATGCTGAGTGGATAGATCGAGCTCCACGTTTTTGACAGAGGCTCTATATCCGGAGATTGGTATTGTAAGGAGGTGATCATTCCCCTCCAATAGCTCCTGTTCCGAGGAGCTATTGGACCAGACTTGTTTTTTATGGATGACAATGAATCCCCAGACTGCTGCATCTACTAGAAAGTGAAGGTATTTCACTTGAATCAATTGACCCTCTGATTTCAATCCAATAGAATGTGTGTTCTTTGGGAGACGCCTTGTTGCATCCCCCGAGGTACATCCATTGATTCAAACCATTTAGGAATGGGCACTCTTACCTCATGAAATGTTGGAGCTAAGTAGAAATAGACGGTGGGAAGCAACCATTGCAATAACGGGAAGACATATTCCATACTAAGAAACATCTGCTTGTTGTCTTCCTCTTGAACAGACAATCATATGTAAGGTACTATGAGTTCACTCTGAGTTCAATAACGCCTTTTTTTGTTTTGTTTGATTCAATATTATATGCAATGCATTTTTCCGCTACCATACTTCCGTAATCGCTTACGTACAAAATGCTGTAGCTTATTTCTGAATTTCATGTCTCTCAGATGATTTCTCGTAGGATTATGGAGAATAAAAACACCGGTTGCCGAAGTTTTGCGATCCAGTGTATTTTATTGACGAACAGCTATTTTAAACAGAAATCTCATATGTATGCTATATTTGACGTGTTTTGAACTCTACCTGGAACACATTTATAGCGACTCTATCGTCTAGAAGTTACTATCTGTCCTTTATTTCCAAATAAGTTAAGAACTTACTTTTTTTTGTTTTGTTTTGCTTCCATGAGTGCATAAAAGTTGTACCCATTGAGTGATTAATTAAACTTAAAATGAATTCCTGTCCTTAAAATTCAGCATATACTTATTTGGTATTTTTCGTGTGATTAGAAAGTTTGTGATAACGTTTGGTTCCCTCTTACCTCTGAACCTTCTTGTCTACCTGTAAACCCGGCTAGATGTGTGGGGGAAACAGAATAATCCACAGACATGTTTTCAATCGAACTAATTTATTAAATATTATTAACAATAATCAAGCAGACACAATACAATTCTAATTACGGTAGCTGAAATATAGTAGAGTGCGGAGGTGAGATTCTATAACACGGTGATACTACTACAGATCCTCAACTGAATCTAAGACAGCTTAAATACGCTCAATTACAACTATGTCATACACTAATAACTAGCTTCTACTTAACCAAATGTACAGTACCTGAATCTTTAATGCATCGGATCCTACACTGGACACTTGCAGGCATTCTCTTCGGCTTGATCAAATGACGTTGACTCCACGCTCTGTAATCATTAACTAATTCCACTGCTTTTCAATCTTCAACTAACAACTAATTCTCAAACTTCATGTTAACTCCTACTTGTACACATCCAACGTATCAACTTCAGCGTGCTCACTTACTGCCAACTCGCGAAAACAGAATTTATGTAATGTACCTCATTTACATAATTGGTTGAAGATTGGTTGAAATAAATATTTACCTTAAAGATATAAGAAGGGATTAGTGGAACCACGTATAGATCCGTCACAAGTTTATTTAAGAAATTCAGATGGAGTTTAAACATATCCAAGCCATGATGAACTTTGGCAAGCTGCGCAGCATGCGTCTTACTCTACAAGCTGTAAATGTCAGAGGAAAGTGAGGAAAAAAGCTTTCAAAGCCCTAGAAGAGAATTCTCTAAATTTTGGCTAATTCAACAATTTTTGAAGCTCAAAGTAGTAAAAAATAAGGCAAACTTACGTATTTTTACAGCAACATTTAAAATGATTACATCATATATATATATATATAATATAATATCATAATCATATCAAATCCAGCATGGCAGCTATTTGGCGCCCAGTCTAAGTATTATAAACATTGCTGACTTAGGACAACTTATATATAAAATAATTTATGTAAAAGTGGGATTGAACATGTTTTGGGGCCAGCCAACCTTCTCCTTTTCTGTTAATAATACTGAGCAGAAACCTATTGAAAATAATGGATAGAAAATCTAAATCCATTACGTGAAAAAGGTAACTTACCTAAAAATTGCATTCAAAAATGCAGAGTTCAAGCTAAACCTGAGTACAAAAAGCAAGTTATTGCCAGATTGGACTCAAATGCAAATTCAAAACACGGGAATGGCTGAATAGTAGCACTTAGCAAAATTATAAAAAGAATAGAAATTAAAAATTATAAGCATATTACCATTACCTTAGGGACACTAAAATTATATATGATTTTAAAAATTAATTAATTCATTAAATTAAAAAAAAAACTAAGAGAATAGGTAATTTTATCTAAAATTAGAATTTTGAGGTAACTATATCTATCTAGAAAAAATAATAAATATATAATATTAATATTTTATTTATAAATTAATAAACCATGGAATTTTAATCCTTATAATTTAGAAATTCTTTATTCAAATAGCAATTAATAAAATCAATTGGGTATTTTTGAATTAATTAGTAAAATATTTATAGTTTTTAATTTTTTGTGATTTTTTAAACTAGAAATTTATTGTGTTGTATATAATTAATAACAAAATTTCTGAATAAAGAAACATGTACATTACTCTCTCAATGTGATACTTTTATAATATTGAATTTAAACTCTTCTCATTTGTCATGAACAATAGTATTATTTCATTATCTTTTAATTTAATTTCAATATAAAAAAAAATTGCATCATAGAGTTGTTACTATTTGTCTGTATTAAATTAAGATATTGTGGGTAAAAATTAGTGTTAGGTTTAAAGTAGTCTTGCTTGACAAAAATGATTATATCATCTATACAGTGAAAAATGTAATATTCTAAATTGAAATGAATTTATTTTCAAAATAATGTAAATATAAATTGGCAAGACAGTTGCTAGCTGGGCCACCTCGTGGCAAACCTTTAATCTGTTGATATTAGTTACCATTATGATTTATATAGTTTTCTTTTAGTGCAGACCTAAGCAGAGAACCAAATCTATCATAATTGACATTTTTAAATAAATTATCTTTATGTAATTGTACAAGTATTTAATATATCATTAATATTTATAAAGTTAAAAAGATTTTCAAAATCTAAACTATATACTGAGAAAATCTTTTTATCTTTAATTTGTTCAATGAGTTCTTTACTATTCTTAAGTGTAGCTGAGGTTTTAAGATTATTATTGTATCTTGTAATATTTCATGGAGAATTTTACCTGATTTGCTGATATACACTCATGTCCATAAATTAAGGATAATTCAAAATCGTACAGAAATTGAACTCTGAAATAAAAATTTCACCTGTAGAATTATCACACACATCTTGAAGAAGAATATGCAAATTACAGGAAACCACCAGATGGCGCGGATAGTACGTCACAATAACGAGAGTGTAAGAGAGGGGTATATAAGGAATGGTGGCAAAGAATTAAAATTGTTCACAAGCGCTTTTAAAGCCTTTCAGTGCAATAACCGCATAGTTATGGCACAAAGGAAGAATTTGGATGATTTTTTACGTGGTGGAATTATCGGGCGACTGGAATGGGGGGGACGTACCCAACTGGAAGTATCCGAGGAACTTGGAATCACCCAGAGTGTCATCTCCAGGCTTTGGCAACGATTCCAATATGATGGTAATGTAAGTAGATGTTACAGCACAGGTCGCCCCCGAGTTACAACGCCGAATGAGGACCGGTATTTGGCAGTTACTGCCAAAAGAAACAGACGGAGCACAGAATCAGACCTGTCTCGTCAGCTCTCTTCAGTTACCGGTACGACAGTTTCGAGGTAGACCGTGAACAGACGCTTAGGGCACATTGATCTCTATGCTCGTAGGCCTGTCAGGTGTGTTCCCCTTACCGCAATTCACTGTCGCCTGCGATTAACCTGGAGTAGAGAGCATGCATTGTGGACACCGCAACAGTGGTCTTGTGTGATGTTTTCCGACGAGTCCATGTTTAGTTTGCAGTCTGATTCTCGCCGGACTTTCATATGGAGAGCGCCATGTACCCGTTACCACTAAGAGAACACCACTGAACGACACCGTTACGGTGGTGTAGGAGGGCTCGTTTGGAAAGGAATTATTCTTGGTTCCAGAACTGACCTGCATGTTCAGAGTGTAACGATGACAGGCCACATCTATCGGGATGTCATTCTGGAACAACATGTATGTTTGTTTCGGGGCGTCATGGGTGCTGAATTTCTGTTTATGGATGACAATGCCCGTCCTCACCGTGCAAACATTGTAGACGAATGCCTTCAATCGAAGGATATCACCCGTATGGATTGGCCAGCATACTCACCGGACTTTAATCCAATAGAGCATGTGTGGGATATGCTTGGCCGACGAATTACAGCCCATCAACCCCCTCCCACCTGTCTACCGGAACTTCGGAGTGTATTGCTTGATGATTGGTGTAATATTCCCCAAGATCATATTGATAATTTGATACTCAGCATGCGTAGGCGTTGTAAGGCCTGTATTGCATCGTCCGGGAGACATACTCCGTATTAACCATCATACTAACCATGTTTTACAGTTTTTTGTAAATAGGTTCTTTTTGAAATTTGCTCCAGGGAGTAAAAATCGTAATTTTTATTTATTATGTCAAACATATAGCATCTGTTTTGCTCTTTACCTTTTGTTTAATAAATAGACTTTACAAATAAGTCAAATTTGTTTTGCTTCTGTCTCTTTCTTTGCCTGAACTTCATTATCTTTAGTTTACGGACATGAGTGTATGTGTTAAAACCATTAGTAACTGTTCTAAACTTGACTGGGTTTTTATGAAATTTAGGAGTAAGAAATACATGTGGAAATTTAAAGTTACTATTAATTTGTATTTTTAATTGTTTATGAAAAGCTAAAATTCGATTATTTATTTCTCTATCAGAAATTGATGACTTAATAAAAGCTGTATTATTGTCAAAATGTTTGTTGAGCATTTAACTATAAAAGCATTTACATATGATGGCAAAATTTCCTGGTACTTTATCGACATAAACTATAATAAAATTTTTTGGCAATTTTTTAATCTAATTTTTAATATTATTGAAAAAGATATTATTGTCTGTACTAAAGTTATATTTATTAATCTGATGTGTAATATTAAATTTGAATTATGTGCAAGACATAGTATATTTAATAGCAATTTTATAACTGAATTGCTCAATATCATTATATATATTTGATTTTTTATAATTTTATTATCATTGAAAATCAGTTGTCTAAAACCAGTACCTTTATTCATTATATTTCTTAGATTATTGTCTTTTGCAATATTGAGGTCACCAATAATAACATACTGGTGATATTTATCTATTAATTCTTTCAATTCATTACAATAACATTTTAAATTTTCCTGCTTTCTAGGCATATTATAATTAAAAATTTATCTACCTATTGTTTTAGTGTACTTAAAAATATTTTTAATAGTGATATTATGAAATGGGAAAGTTGACATGTGTTTTTTAAATATACTAGAAAAATTAATATTATCATGCGATTCATTCATATATAACAATGAACAATATTCTGTTGGATATTTTTTTTACATTGAATTTTATTTTAAGTTTATGACACAAAAATTTGTAAATGTTTATTATGGTATATATATATGTGTGTGTGTGTGTGTGTAAAGAACTACAATCTGTTATTTTATCTGAATTTAATACCTGTAATACATAATTCTGTTTTACTCAGTCCAAACATGAAAGATTTAATGTGTTTTATGTTAAAATTATTCTCGAAACTTTTACATATGTCTATAACACTATTTGAAAGTACATTTTGTTCTTGGCTTAACCTTTTAGTTCTGGCCCCTTTAGTTTTTCTTTTATTAGTCTTTCTAATCACATTATTGTAAAAATAATCTTAGGAATTTTGTTTAATTGCATTGAGAATACTTTTTGCTTGATATAATGCATTTAGTCCAAAAGGATAAACTAATACTTAATATAGAAATTTTCCCACCATAATCTTTCTTTAATATGTATATATATATTAATGATAAACAATTTTCATTATACGCATAACGTAATTTCTTACTATAGTACAATGTTTTTTTAACTAAGACAACTGTAAAGAACTGATAAAGCTTTATAATTAAAGAAATTTCTCAGACAATGCATAAGCAGGCAGCTACACATAAATGAAGCATACCTTTACGGTTTTAAATTGAATTTCCTATATATTTGAATACGATTTAATGTGGATCCATTGAAGGAACATATTATTTTTAGAGTTAGCTATAACAAGTTCAATTGATTCAATAAAAAATATTTATAATAATTATTTTTGTTCTTTGGATTATTACCCTACTTGATTGAAAACTAAGTGACATTTATTTTGAAATAAAATTTCTTATATTGATATCAATATTAAATCTCAAGTATAAATTTTAAAAAAGATTATTTTTCATAATTTAGTTATACGCATAATTCAGTTTCATTATTCAGTTCAAAAAACGCATTTGTACGTAATTTGAAATATTTCCAAGAAAGAAATAAGTTTCATTAGCTTGCATCTGACGAATTTCAATCTGTAAAACAATTTATATAATCATCTGTTGAACAATCTATATTATTACTCTGTTGAACAACGTATACGATCAATCTGTTAAGCAACCTGTATAATCAAGAAATAAAATACATCAAATAGAAAAAGAAAATCGAACTAAAGATGCTAATTAAACTAAAGAGGTTAACTTGAAATTCCTTAGAGTCTTAAAATTTCAAAAGTAAAATTTAGAAAGACATGAAATAACACATGAAGGAGCTCCTTTTAACATCTTACTCTTTGCTTTGTTTTACTCACTTTCTAAAAACTACTTTGAACTGACAAAATTCAGTTATTCAATGTTTTAATATCCGTTTTACACTAAAAGATTTATTAGATATAATACGCTGTCTCGTCAAATGCGATTTCTTTATCGAATTTTAGTAACTTGACAAGATATACTTGCTTCCTATTAACTATTAAAAGGGAAAGGTTAAAGCCTAGTATATTACGATGTGTTTATGGTTAATGATCTTCACACGACTCCAAACATACTAATTATTCAATGCCTAAAAGGCATTTTGTGGTACCCTTTCATCTTTACTTTCGAATCATTAGTGGTGATGGAATACTTTAAAGATATCCAACGTAACTTATTGGCAATTGTTGTGGACAAGCATTTATCATTTTTCAAATGTCTATCTGAATCCTGTCAAGTGCAAATGCTTAATACCCAAGAAACATTCTCGAAATCCAATCTTTGAAACCTGATGGTGTCAGAGTATCTTAGAAAGAGATTTAAAGAAACAAGTATATAAGTAATACTTCTTGAAAAAAAGACGACTTTTATAAAACTCATATACAAAAACGGTAAAGTTAAAGGTTAATGATTTCTCAGCAAAAAAACTCAGTGGATTTATTTTAATGCATATTGTACCATATATAATATTTAGTATCCGTTAAACTAAATAATTAATATATAATTATATACATACAGAGGCTATATAATACAAAAACATTAATGTTCTTCCTATATATGTTGTAGCAGGCTATGCGGTGAGGTTCCCTATTAAACTAATATGGGGTTATGTTTTTAAAATTTCATTTGGTAACTTAACTGTGACCTCTGTTGGATGGAAATGGATTATGAAGATTTTTGTCAGATATAAAAGTGTAGGAGAGAGAGATGAGTGGTGTTGAAATAGATAACTGTTAGTTGAGAAGTTAGCAATTAGTAGTGCTGAAATTTCTACTTTAGTAAGGAACTACTAAAGTTGGTACTTGGCCCAGACACTTATTGATTTGAATAATGAAGTCCATTTTGAAAAATTGTCGGATAAGTCTTATTGAAAATAGAATTCGCAAACTCGAGAGCTTCTGTCCTTTCGTGGGAGCTCCAACTTCAAGTATTTTAAAAAAAATAATTATGGATTAATTAAGTATTAGTTGATTTTCCTCGTAACTTTTGTGTAGAGGCAATTAGTCAAATAAACTTGATCGTCATTTCCTCCCATTTTTCTGTTGCTTTTGGTTATTTTGTGTCATTACTTCTATTGTAAGGTCACAATGTCCCGAGTACGGGACCCTCAGTGAGTGAGTGAGTGTTTATTAACGTCACACTGAAAAGCAATACGAGGACTATTGGCCACGAACCTTGAGATTTTGAGCCTCAGTCAAGGGACGAGAGAGGTATCTAAGTTTTTTTGGTACCCCTCTCCCAACTACCACATCTCGCCATCAGGTGGGCTTCAAGCCTCGGCAGATTTAACGTGCACCAGCTCCTCTACACAGTGGGTCTTCTGTGGCATTGGGGCTTGAACTCGCGACATGGTGGCCACGAGTTAATGACCATAGCTACTAGGGTACCGCGGCCCCACGGGACCGTCAGAGTTTGATACTCAGGTGACCGTTCTGAATTTTATTAATGATTCTATCTCTTACTATATGAATGAGTAGTTGAAAAATCTATCCAGTATATTATGCAATTAAATTATTGCAGATTCGTGTGATATTGGAACGGATATCCATACCCACTGAAGAAAAAGTTATCTTAAAAGTTATATCTTAATTATTTAGTTTACTCTAAAAAAATATTGTTTTTGATAGTGCCTTACAAAATCTAAACATCACATGAATAAGATTTTTATGAAAACTTTCGAAGATTTAATTAATTAGCGGAATACAATATTTATTCTATCGTTTATCAATAGACAAAATATGGATTGTAAAGGTAGGATAATGTGTTTTGGATCACTTTAAAACTTCATTAACTCTAAAATTATAATTGTTAGTAACTTTTTAAACTAAGAATTCCACTAAAGTGAAATTCAGCACTTGGTAAAAAAATGTATGCAACTTGTTAATACACAAATAAACTAATCGATAACAATTAATCAATATCTTACACTATTAAAATCCGAAGGTAAACAAACGTATCTATCTATCTATGTATGTGCGTCTATCTTCTCACGAAGCGCACCACGCAGAAAGTCGCGGAAGGTACCAAAAGATCGGGAATTTTCCGGGGAAGCCGTATTGCCTATTTATATTACGCTATTGTAATTAGTTGAAAAGATATTAATTAAAAACCTTAAAACGCCTAATTGTTTTACTTCTGCCGGTTGTTTACTTGGCAGAACTTCCGTTTCGTTTCGGCCGAGCGGTGATTCGACGTTTTAAAACCATTTTAAAATTGCCATCCAATTTGCGGTGTTGAAACAAGACAAAAAATAATTACAGAATCGGTAAGATCATTTATTTCCTCACGATACGGTATAATGTTTTTTGTAAAATAACGATATTTTCTATTTTTTTTCGAATTTTTTAAAATAGTGTTAAAACTGATGCGTTTTTATGAAAATTATTTCTAAATCGTTGCGTATGAATTTCTTTTCGTGTTATTAAATCGATATTCTACACTAATTAACTTCAAGCCTTTCTCTTTTAGATCCATTCATTTAAAAAATAAAATTCCCAAAACTTTTTTTTAAAGAATTTTTAAAAAGTAGTCCCCATTTTTACTTTACATTGAATAACTTCGTCATTTATGAAGGTCAAAACCTTTTTTCCGTGTGTAAAGCAATATTATCCGTAACATATACGAAGATTGAAAAAATTACGGATTTTAAAAAACATTTTGTGATTTTCGTAAACCGCTGTTTTTCTGAGAAATAACTTAAACAGTAGTAATTTGTACATTTTTTATTTCAAAGTTCGTTATTTTTGCAAATAGTTTGTGAAGTTTGAGAGCAGAAACTTAAAAATTATGCCCTAAAAATGAAGGTAATGATTTTTAAAATAATTAATAATACGCGATTTTACATTTAGCCAAACATTGGCGTCTAAAATTAGCTTTGCGCCAAAGACTTTTGAAATGTTTCGCCGTCGACCGCATCTAACTCAAGGGTTACACTAAAAAAATTCTGCCTTAAACAGGGGGAAATCAGTAACTTTGGCGAGTGAAAAAGTTATTTTTTCGTGAATTTTTAATATTTAATTTTCAAAATTAAATAACTATATATGTCAGATTAAGATGATAAAATGCATTCAATGCATTTCTGAGATTCATTTAAAATATTTATCGGTATCGAAATTTTTGTTCTCTTTCATAAAACTTATAGCTTACTTTAAAATAATGCCTAATGTATATTTCTTTTTTTGACATATAATTTCAAAATAAAATCGAAGAATTTGCCCATTTCGAAACTTTTTTTTGCATAACTTCCTTAGAAAAAAAAACAGCTTTGTTCATATTATATATTCTTTATTATTAATTGCTTTTTATTAAAATATCAAAAATCAATAAATTTTTAGCATTACATTTAAATGTAATCTTCAATCGAAATCTTTCAATCAATATGCGAATATCCTGTGGATTCCCTCCAATTAAAAATTAATTTCAATTTGAACCTCCTATTCAATATTGTTGCCTATTTTCATTTTTCGCTACGGGTCTGCGTGGCTCAATTGGATAGCGCGTCGCCTCGCTACACCGTAGAGCGGATCGTGTCGCTGCGAGTTCGAATCCGGGGCTCTCTTTTTTTTCATTTCTGCTAATTTTTCCCACGTAAATTAATTTTACTGATTTTTCCTTATTTTAACATGATCCTCTGTTATTTTAATGTACTTTTCAATTTTTTTTTTTTTTTTTTTTGTCTTCAAAAAGGTTTTTTTCTGATTTTTAATGATTTAAAGTAATTTCTATCTTTTTCAACAATTTCTAACAAGAAGCTTTCATTTCTGTTTGGAAGACGTGAAAGGTTGCGGTTGTTTTGAGTCTTTCGCTGACGTAGTAAAAAGGGGAATTTTCGTCATTTATGAAGGTAATCTCACAAAACCTTTTTCCGTGTGTAAAGCAATATTATACGTAACATATACGAAGATTGAAAAAATTGCGGTTTTTTTCTGATTTTTAATTGTTTTTTGGAAATAGTCAGTTAAATAGACATAAATTCCTTAGAAAGAAAAGCTATGTTCATATTATATATTCTTTATTATTAATTGCTTTTTTTAAAAATATCAAAAATCAATAAATTTTTTGCAATACATTTAAATGTAATCGTGAATCGAAATTTTTCAATCGTTATGTGAGTATCCTGTGGATCCCCTCAATTAAAATTTAATTTCAATTTGAACCTCTCCCAAGATTTGTTTTTATTTTTTTGCGCATGAGCGGTAGACGAAGGTAAATCTTAAAGTTTAAGTTTTGAAATGAGGCATATACTTGTTCTCAGTGACGTAAGAAAGAGGGATTCCCCCTTTTCATTCATCTAAGACAATGATACTTCAAGCATTCTCTAAAGTTACAAAAGCAATTTTAATTTCAAAATATTTTTTCCTTTGTTTTACTGAACATAATATAGTTTTGTAATACTTTTTTAATTTACATACTACTTATTCCAATATTTTTGGAATATTAATAATAAACAAAACATAATTAACGTGTTTTTTTAATAAATTAGCTGCATATGTTATCTTAAAAAAACATAATAAACCTGATAATGTTTCATTTTTTTAAAAAAAAACAAGCATTATAAAGGAGAAATTTTTATGCCTACTTAGGTCAAAATTTTTTTTTTGTTTTAGTTACTTTTTTATTGTAAAGTTACGATTAATATAAACACAGTCCTCGCGCTTTACTCTGGAGACTTCTTCAAATATAATATTTAATTCTCTGGCTAATGGTTCCACATGCATTAATTTTTTTAAAAAAAAGGTAGTTTTAAATGTCAAAAAATAAAATAAATGGTTAAATAGTTACAATTAATAAAAATATGTATGACAAAATCACAATATTAAGTGACAAAATAGAAAGTGATTTTCCTTTCTATGATTGGTGTTGGACTATTTTGTTTGTTACTGTGTTTATTTAGTATACAATTAAGTTTAAATCTTGCAATAAAATAGTATAGTTAAAAAAAAGTCACTTTTTCAGAAATTATGCCATCCCAGGTGGGATTCGAACTCATGAACTTTTGGAGTACAAGTCCATTGCGCTACAGGGACCAACGAACGATTTTACTTTCTATATATGCTTTTGGACTATAATTTTTGTTTGTTAACATTTTAAAATTTAATTAATGAATTTACATTTTAAAAAGTTGTATTAACATCAAATGTCACCCACTAGAAATTGAAAAAAATAAAAGCAATGTTTATGCATTATATGCTCCATTATTAATTTCCAGCCTAATTTCTATGCCTTATAATGATACTTCAAGCATTCTCTAAAGTTAGAAAAATAATTTGCTTAGCATGATATAATTTTGTAATACATTTCTTCAATACGTACCACATCTTATATAAAATATTTCTTGAATATGAAACATTTTACACACATATGTAAAATAATAAACAAAACATAGTTAGCCATATATTATTTTTTTAAAAAAATTATAAAACTGATTATCTTTATTATTTTTTTAAAAAAGGTAGTTTAAAAAAAGACACTTTCATATGAATTTCATTTGTCATTTTGTACGTTTTTTTTTGTCAATGCACATATGTATGCACTCGGTAAAAGCCCGTGCAACGCCGGGCCATGAAAGCTAGTTGTTACATAAAAGTTGCGGTATAACCGAAAATATTTTTTGCAGTCAGTAAAAGAAGAGATCCCAAATGCTAATTTGGGAGTATACAAACTTAGGAGTATAAAATTTTGAGTTTGGAAGTAAAAAATGATGCGTTAGTCTTAGAGGCAGCGAAAAAGTTTGGCTTTCAACTTAATGAAGGAAAAGCAGAAAAGAATGATCGACATTCAGCAAGTGCACTGTTTCGATGAGTGAAATCTCCCAAAGAAATCAATTGACTGAATCAGAAGCTAGGATAGTTGTTGGTTTGTTAGAAGAGGGTCAAATACAAGCCGAAATAGCAGAAGCCACATGAATTTCACCCAGTGGAATTTCCAGGGTCTGGAAACGTTTTTTTGGAGACTGGAAATTCAAGTCAAAGACCAGGGCAAGGTCGTAGACTGGCTACAACGTTCAATGAAAATAGATACTTAAAGCTAACTTCTCGGAGTGCCATTCTTCTTCAACATCACCTTCGCTCAGCTACTCTCTCTGCTACCACAGTTTCGACACAAACTGTCCGAAACCAGCTCCACGCAGTAGGTCCCTATAAAATGTTATGAGTTAGATAACCGCAAGGTACCATTGTGCCCACAGAGGATGGGAAGGAATTCATGTGAACTAGAGGAGAAATGAATGGCGCAATATTTTTTTCTGACGAGTCCCCTTTTTCTGTTCATCTTGATTAGGCGTATATTCATTAGGAGGGAACGTGGCATAAGGAAAAATACAACTTTCGGGCTCAGAAGTGTCAGATTTGGCGATGGATCAATCATGGTTCTATGCTGTCATCTCCACTAATGGGCGCGCTGATCTCCACATCATTCGAATTGGAGCGCTGACCGGTCGCCGATGTACAGTAATGTATATTTATTGTAGCCCCCATATTTATTGTAGTCCCTTACGCTGCAGCATTAAAAGATGACGTCATGTTAATGGACTTCATTTGTAAGCCACATCATGCTAATTTGGTGAAGGATTTCCTTTTCGGGGAAGGAATTACAAGAATGGAATAGTCAGCATGTTCTCCGGACGTGAACCCAATACGCCATGTTTGGGACATTCTAGACAGAGTTGCTAGCCACCTGCCACCCCCACAAACCTCTTAGAACTAGAAAAAGCTCTTCTGGAGGAGTGGGACAAAATACCCAGCTCATCATTAATAGACTCACTGACTCTCTTCCTTAAAGGTGTTGAACGTTGTTTGGCAGACCAAGGAAACCATACTCTCAACTAAAAAGGATTTTCTTTCCAGAACACTCCTTTTTATTCGTTTTTTCTCAGGGGCAAAAATTGTATTTTTTGTTTCCTTTTGTACCAATGCTGTGTTTCGCTAATTCATTCACAGGAAAATACGTTGTGTTGACCCTTACTAATTATCACAGAGGCTCTGTTTGTCACAAGCAAAAGTTAAATAAGAATAATAATTTTAAAAAAGTATTTCCTTTAGGTGAATCTTTTATTTCTTAAGTAATTTCCTTATAATGTCAGAAGCTCCTCTTTCAACCAATTAATGAATTTGTATTACTTTTTCTTCCTTTGATGCTTCATTAAACATTTATCTTTTGTTTCAGAAATGTGTTAAATTTGACGGTTATTTGTTAACAGAATAATTCATTTTGAATATGAAGAGCAATGGATTAAATGTGAAATTTTCCACTCTGAAAACCCTAGCAATATCGGAGCCAATTGATTGAAGTAATTAATAAAGTTTGCATAATTGTTTTTCATATATTTTATCATTTTGCGGAGTTAAAATGTAATTTTACGTATTTATAAATATATTTTTACATTATAGATTTTGCACATTCATTAATTATTTGTAGGCCACTTTAATGAGAGAAGTTACCTCTTTTTCTATCACGCAGATTACAATATTTTAGAGTTGTTAATTAAAATTCTATTATTAGAGTTCCTTGTTAAACTTTCTTAAATGCACCCAAGCATCCGCAAGAAAATTTGAGTTATTTTTTTACAGATGTGTATGGGGGGGGGGGGGTAACGGGTCTATTCACACTTCTACTAATCCTCTTGGATAAAATACTCTTTTTAACTGCTATTTCAGTTGAAAACGACTTTCCGTAGAGAGGACTTGGCTTTATGTAAATAAGAGCTTCTATTTAAACGCTGGTGGGGGAATAGGTGGGATGATGGTTGAAAATTGAGATAGAAGAAAGCATAGCGTTAGCGACTGGTGGTCAAAGAGTCAATTCAAGAAGGAACAATGAATCAAGTGTTAAAACAAGAGCGTTCAAGATAATAGATAAGTGCTCTTATTTCTATTACAATTTATTTAATAAGTTAGATTGTTCCAGGGGTTTAGTGATTTAAAAGCATTCTCAGTTAAGGTGATTGTTTTGATACAATAAAATTGTTTAGATTGAAATATGGCTGATCTTTACTCGAACCCTCCCACATCCGCTGTCGAAGGGCCGTGACATGTATAATTGAGACTAAGAATTCAATGAAACTCAAAGTTCACTAGTATCATAAAAACAATTGACTTTACATGTACATAATTATGAGCTAATTGTAATAAACTATTAAAAATACCACTAAAATATTTTGTCATATACTAATCCTCAGCCTTCAAAATTATGTTGGGAGAATATTCTTAAGTGAATCTAAGCATTTTATGAAAACGATATATATGGATTAACTCAATGATTTTTGTTCTAATATTTTATTACTGGTTATATTGGGGAAGGCCGCACTGTTATTAGTATTAGTTAATGCAGTGCTTCTCAAAGTTTCAATATTTGCGACCCAATATTCAATCACAATTTTCATCGCGCCCCCCCCCTCCATACAATAACAATGCATTTAATTAAATAATACACTTTGACACTAAAGCTGCAATACGACTTTAACCTCTTTTAGTGCCATTGGCGTACATAAACGTCTCGCTTAGCCAAAGCGTTAATTTTCCGGACGTATATATACGTCTTTCCGACGTACAATACTTTCTGAGCACTGCTATCAATAAAATTATTCCGAAGACTTTGAAATGCAATAAAAGGACCTTTACAGTGTGTTTGGGAAGGCTTTACTTTGAGAGGATTTGTATATTTATTCCTCCCCCCCCCCACTCCCAATACAACACAAACGCACCCCTATGTGGAAAATGGTGGCGTTGGGGAGCGAATCGCATAACTTTAATTCAGCAGTTAAAGAAATAATTATAAACTTACAAATTATCAATATGTGTTGATTCTTGCATATAATTTTATATATGACAAGCCCATGGGATCATTGATAATTATTAATCTAGTATTGTTAAATTAACTATAAAATACAGTGTGCAGTACTGATACATTTATAAACGTATTATATCAGTGTACAAAAATGTGTGTTTTATTTTTTATTATGCCAGAATGTATTTTGTTTACTTTCAGTAAATTAATAATTTTTTTAAATAATCTTTTGTTTTAAACTTTTCAATATGCTCGAAGAGTTTTTACGCCATTTAGGGGGCGTGCCCTACAGCTTGAGAAACGCTGAGTTAATGTGAGAACAAATTTCTAGGCAATCAAAGCTCTTTAACAATGGCAACTTGTGAAACGTTAAGAGATCCAAAATAATTTAACAATATTTTTAAATTACACATGTAAAGTGCAATCGATGTGTTTTGGATTTAATGAAAAATATTATATATATTTCTTTCATACTCATATACATCTCTCTCACTATACTCATTTTTACATATGCAGACTTTATAGGTTGATGTCTAGTTTTAAGGTTGTATACCGTATAAATCATTTTGTCTGCAATCTCATGACTGAACTGGAAGCAATTTTAATGGCTTACGGAGGAAAATAATTTTTTACTTATAAGAATTACTTACAGAAGGGTAGAGTTGTTCTCATCCCTAATTATATTCCTGGAATAAGAAATTTTATTTTATAGTTTTATACCCAGACAGAGCATAGAAGAGAGAAAATCTTTAGAGAATTTTTTTTTTAAAATTCTCTGAAGATTAAATTACTTTGAAGGGTTATTTTGCTTGTGTTAAACAAAAAATTTCAAAAGAATTGAAATATTTCATTTCCCTTAAAATATGAAGCACAGCTTTAAAATACACGCTATGAAAAGTCTTACTGCTCTGAACTACAAAATTGAGTTTTCTTTTATTGCCCCAGCCTTCAAAGTTTTGATTAAATCAAAAGAAAGGGGCCCGTCACAGCAAGCCTTAGACCGGGATTCTGCTCAGAGCATTTTCTACTTTTCTCCCTTTGTTTGTTCTCATTGAAGATTCCACTGTTATAGGAATTTCCGACTGAAGTGATCAAACAAAAAAATAATATTAAATTGAAAAAATACATTGATTGCTGCTCAGAACTTGAAGGCAACTTGTCAAGAAACATACGAGCAATCATTTCAGTCAGTCGACTGAATTTTATATAACATTTCGATTAGCATTTTTTAAAATAAAAAAAATAAAAATCTTTAAAAAATCTAATAAATCTTTCCTTTTTTCAGAGAAATGAAGGAAAAAATATGTGAAAGACAATAAATATATATTTAGATCAAGGTTGGGCGTCTTAGTTGAGCTATAGTTTTGTTGGCAAACCTTTCACTTGCATCTCAATATGTTTCAAATCATTTTCTTCTCTAAAGTAATATTTCATTATACAGTGAAAATTCTTGTTTGAACTCTTCCACGGTAGGCGAATGGTTCTATTCACGAACTTGTGAACTCTGTTTCTAATTGTGGCGTCCCAAAGGACCCGTCATGTAGAGGAACGTGACTCAAAGTCTTCCCATTCAAGAGGTGTGGAAGTTTGAAAAGTGGGGCTTACGTGTGTGTCGTCCTCATCATTTAATTGAGAAATACGAGGTCAGTCACCGACAGCCCTCGTGAATAGGATGGTATAAAGAATAAAATCCCATATCCGTGTACAAGTTTTATGCTACGAAAACAATAAGATAGATTAATTTCTCATTTCTTCAGTATCAAAATTGTGACAATAATTCCCAATAGTAAAATTAATCCCCGAGAATGTTTCAAGAGGCCGCGGTAGCTTAGTAATCATGGTCGCAAACTCGTGGCTCTCGTTGTTTCAAGGCCCCAAAACTCTCTATTAAGAGTGGCTGATGCATTTTATATATAAGTCTTTCGAGACCTATATCTTTTCATGGGTGTGATGTGGAAGTTTGGAAAGTGGGATGCTAACTTTGATATCGTCGTCGTCACTTTACAGAGGTTCAAAATGACGAGATCTGTCGCCATAGCGCTTGAGTTGCTCTAGAGTAGGGGTCGGCAACCTATGGCACGCCGTACAATTATTATTGGCACTCTTCCCTACTCTACGAATTTGTCAGTTTTTGAGTGAAAATAAGTTGATAAATTTGGAATGTTTGACAAACATCTTCAGAATTATGGACATTTAAGGAATTCCGAATAAATCTGAAAGATAGCGCTATTTTGTAAATTATTGAGTGCCATTTCTGGAGAGATTTAATTGTTTGAAGAAAGAAAATTGTACGTATTTTGCTTTCCGCTTTGGGTTCTACATATGTAAGTAAAAATTCATTCCTCATATGAAAAATATTTTGAGTTGACAAAGAAATTTTTTAACAACTGAATGCTCCGAACCATGCCAAATTGAAAATACCAAATTATACCCCCGATTTTGCAAAATGAAAGTAGAGCGGTGAAGCACTAGGTTCGTATATTTTAAAAATTTTATTTATCTTTTTATTTAATAGTAATGAAGGGAAATACTTCTACTTTATGTTGTCTACTTCTTATTTTAGTAAATATGTTTCAAAGTACATAATATATGTACAGTTTAAAATTCTATTTTTGTTGAAGAAATAGTTGTATTTTATGCTGTTTATTTTTATGTTAAGAAATCACTTTAAATGATGCCAAATTAATATATATTTCAACTCTAAATCTCTATTATTGATCTCTATTCTCTAACTTTCCATGCGTTATCGCTGAAATGCTATTGTTTCCAAAATGTCCTACTGTGGGGCCCGCTGAATCCTATAGGTCCCACAGGTCAACTGCTCTAGAGTTCAAAATTCAATGGAATTGGAAATTCCATTTCATTTTAGAGGTGCATGCTCTGATTTTTGTATTGCTTCATTTGGAAGGATTTATTAATCCTATTTGATACTTTTTTCGATGAGTTTAGGTTCATTTCCCGAAATTCCTTTGTAACCACAAATGAGACATGCACATATAAACTGCATTATCTTGTTTAGTACATATTCTCGGCTGATTTATTTGTTGACTTTTTATGAACGAAGCTCATTTCGATTGACTCGAGAACTCTTCACGATGGACCTCGTAATTTTGAATTTTACTTAAGTGTCACCTGGACGACACCTGAGATGACATTGCACTCTCTAACCTTGCATACCTCACCCACGCGAGGACAGATTATAACGTACGTTGGCTCCTCTACATGGTAGGGCTTTTAGTGGCATTAGAACTCGAACGCATCACTCGAAAAAAATAACTTGGATACTAGAGGAATGAGAGAGTGAGTACTCTATATAAAGCAGAGGTTCCCAAACTTTTTTGTCTCATAGACCCCTTGCCATTTTTTTCGGTTTGGAGTAGACCCTCCCCCCCCCCCTTAATTAATATTGAATTTTTGCAAATTTATCAACTTAAATGTCTTTTTGAAAGATGGTACTGAAAATCCTACTTTAAAAGAACTAAATTTCTAACTTTAATCAAGTATAGTGTTTAAAATTTAAAAAGCACATATTAATTAATTAAATTAAATTATAGTAAATAAAACTGTTAAATAAACTAACTAAACAAAACACAAATGATTTTAATGGGAGGGATGAATCTCTAGCACTACAATATCAAATCTTCAACATTTGGTATCAATCTTGTAGGATTTAACCTTAAATTTCCTCTGTTTGAGTCCAGTTTTCTTTTTTTTTTTTTTTTTGAAGATTGGCAACACCAAGCTGAAACTCTTTCACACTAAGAAAAGCAATGAAAAACTTCCTCATGATATTCCATAAGTCGAGACCAATAACAGGTTTGACTTTTTAAAGCCAAAATTGCTGGCTTTCATTTCTAAAAGATCTTCGTTAGTGCTTATTACGATCAGTTCGTATTGTAATGTGACATTTTTCTTTCAATATGACCCTATGAATTCTTTGCCTACTGTAGTATTGCCATAGTCAAAATATTCTCAAACCTTGTTTCAAAATATGAATAAAAGGCATTAAAATGCTGAACCTGTTTGTGACAAATTTAGAAAATTCATTACCTCCATTATCATAATTCCTTAGCTTAACTCGGGGAAGTAAAGGTGATATGTTCTTGCTTTAATAAAATTTATGCTGTCCCCTTGTAAATGCAAATTAACCTCATTAAATTTAGTAAATAAATCTGTTAAAAATGGTAAAATTTGGTTTCCACTTGATTATAAATTTTTTTTTAAAATTAAATTTACGGTCTAGTTTAATGAGAGCTTCTATCATAGACTCCCACTTACACCTCATAGACCCCCAAATTAGTTTTGGGCTGGTGTAGACCCCTTGGAGGTCGTCATAGACCCCTAGAAGTCTATATAGACTACTTTGGGAATCACTGCTGTAAAGCAACACGAGGGCAATTGACAATAGATCTCGTAATTTTGAAAAATGATGGTCAAGGAAAGACAACGACACCTTAGCCGGCAACCCCCATTTCTAACACACAAACGTGAGGGCTTTAAGCCATGGCAGATTTAACGACGGGCATCTTTCCCTCTAAAATATGTTGGGTTTCTAGAGACACTAAGGCTCGAACTCATGACACGCCGGTCACCCTACATAAATCAGAGAAACTATATATATATACATATATATTTGAATCCAATTTACCGATAAGAAATAATCATTCTAAATAGTTGAGCATTCTGTTGTGTCTATAATCGCAAGTGAATATATAATTTTAATTTTTTTTAATTTAAGAGGTAAAATATTTTTTTAATATGATAGGAATTTGATCAAAATTTAATATGAAGTATTTTATTTCCAAAATAAAAAAGAAGACAAATAATAACTATGCCAATGAGTATTTCAATTGACACGATAAACAAGGATACAATGGAGTTAATAGAAATATGGAATCTAAATTTGTTTTTCTTTCAAGATAAGATACGATTACTCTCTTCATAAAGTGTGTCTTTATAAGCATTAACATAACACATGGATTTCAAATCGAATGAGGAAAAGTTTGGATTTTTTCTCGCAGGTTGTGAAATATCTGAAAAGAGATTGAATTCCATATGTCAATCAGTATTTTTACTATATTTGATTATTTAGAGATTTTAAAAGGAATCAGAATTACATTCAAAAAGCCAAGTAAATCAAAATATATTACTTTTATAAAAAGAGTGGATTTTATAAAATTTTTTATTTAAAGTTTAAAAACATTCAGAGATAGATAATTGAATTATTCCATACTTTTCATTCTTAAGACAAATAACATCAAGTTTAAATGAGGTAGTTTAATAAAATTTCTCAAGGTACTGGTGTTTATTTTATTATAATTCCGATATTAATCTCCAACAAGTTTCTTGAAATGATTTATACCTTTTAAAATCCTTCCTCATTTGAGTCATCTTTTAGGTGCTACATTAGCTTTTAAAGTCTTTTTTAAGCGAAACGAAAGCAATGAAGTTCATTTTGTATAAGTTAAACTTTTATTTAAATAAAAATAAACATTTGTTTCTGATTATATGTTGAAAATAAATTATTTGTGTAACTTGTCTCAACACTAAGGTTGAAGGTGTAAGAGGGTTCGGGGAACAATCAGACATTGTTTTAAAAATAATTACTTTTATTTTAGATCTAGCACTCTATGAGCAATTTACAACTTATTTATTAACTTTATGATCGATCTTATTCTAAACTCTTAATTTAACTTATAATATTATTCAAAATGACTTATCTCATGAGCCGCTTGTAGTTCCTTTGACGACTCCTCTTGGAACTGTAATACCTTGGTACAAATCCACTTATATATTCATTTAACAGCTCTAAGTGAATGCTAAGAGGAATATTAATTTATGCACGTAATACTCGCTATTCACCAATCCCGTTCCACTATTAACTTTTCAGATTCTACGATTCCTAATACACTGAATGCCAGTGTTTAAATAGCATTTACATTAGCATAAATCAAATCATCTCTACGGAAAGTGGTACTAAAATCACAGTTAAAGAATAGTTTCTCCACAAGGATTAGTAGAAGACCCGTGGATGGGACATATCACTAACTGACGTATTGTAATGAAGTCTACATTACTTTGCAAAATAATTTTAAATTAAAATAGGGTAATGATTAATTTATTAATTATAACTAAGTATACACTTTCAAATTCTTAGAATTAAAAACATAAATTACATACCATTTAATGAATGGAAAAACTCCCGATATTTTTCCCATGGTGAGCAAAGAGTAAAGTTTGTGCACAATTATACATACATTACTTTGGAATCTCTCAAAACTATGAGAAAAACATTAAATGCGTGTAAATATTAGACCATAAAATACTAAATAGATAGGTGAGAATTTCAGGATTTTCTTAATTCAACCATTTGGAGAGATTTATAATTCATTGTTCATCATTCAGAATACATTTTCTTTTAAGTGCACATACAGTAAGAACTGATTCCTCTAGCTGAAATATTATTAATTCTTTCTTTTAAAAATTTATTACCAGAAAGAATTAAACGTAAAAATTCAGTCCGATATTTTTTTAAAAATGAGTACTTTCTGAAAATAATTCTAAAATTTCATGAATATTGTTCAAGAATAAGAATTTAATATTTCCCTCTAGACTCTAATGTACTTTAGATTATTTAAAAGGCAGCTTAAATCACTCTGTATGGCTCATACTCTTCTTTTGGTTTTATTCTATAGATGAAAGATTGGAAAGAAAGTAATAAAGAGCAGTTTCTAAGTTTTTCTGTTTTTTTCTTTTATTACTTCTTGAAATAAAGAGTAAAATACAAATTATCCGAATTATTTTAACGCAAAAACGGTGTCGTTAAATCTTTCTTTCGGAATTTACGTTTTGCCAAAAATTGTAACATGAGACCCTATCTCAAGTGCGTTAAAATCTAATTAATGTTTCTTTCGAACTAAGCCATTTATTCTTCGCATCCAAATACTTATAACACAGAATTTTTGTATTAATCTGTGATAGAATATTTGTCATCATACGATTCAAAATATTAAAGAAGCACTGCATATTATAAGAAAGGTTTTTAATTTCAGCATTTCTCCACTTTATTTTAAGTTTTCTGGAACTTTTTTTGCGAATTACAGCTTAAAATAATAGGAAGATATCGATTTCTCTCGCAAAATAAATCTTGAGGAATTTAAAATAACTCAAAAGGGTTTTCTAAACAATTTTTAAATCATTCAGCGTCCTTTATTCAGTAAAAATAATCGCTTTCAAGTGTATTTTTGCTTCTTCCACTGAATATATTCCCTCTACGAATGAAAGGTACTCTAAAATACGAGCTCAATACGATTCTGCATTAAAGAAAAAAATATCTGAAGATATAAATTTTAAAATTTAAGAAATTAATTTTTCTTCAGAAGACACTTCAAGTCGAGTCCAAAATGACGAAAAACAATGAGTGATTCTTCTAAATTCAAGTGTTGTAGAATTCTGAATCAAATCAATTGAGACAACAGAGTATCTCAAAACTAGACTTTATAAAATTGTATTTCTATAAAAATAAAGGTGTGTTCTCCTTTTTTGAATTATCTTCGAGATTTATTGAAATGGAATCTCAACTTTTTTCAGGTAGAAAATTGGTAACGAAATCAAAGGAGAAATGTACTTTTCATTTTCTTCCTTATTTTTAAATACATTTAGTACCTATTGGTTTCACAGCGATAGTTCATAAAAATGAAAACGCAAATAAAATTTATACAAGAGGAAAACTTTTATTCAAACTTCTTATATCCCTATTTCTCAGCTATCAACGCATCTTGCAATTTCTGAGAAAAAAGAGCCAAACTATTAATATTCAAAAAAATTAAAAAAGATTGAATAGCTGATGGGATGTGCCATCTTAAAACTCCGCGCGCGTTCGTCAGTTAAAAATACAAAATAAATTCTTTTGGGGATCCCATTTTCATTGAATAAAAATAAATATGGTAATGTCATTAAGCAAATCTCACGTGGAATCAAAGAGAATGCAAGGCTCAGTTTCTTCAAAGTAACGCTAATTAGTTTTTGAAAAAATAAAGTTTAAACAACTCTCTGTATTTTTAACCAATTTCAGAAGGAACATTTAGTTGAGCAGTAGTGTAAGTGAAATACCTTCACCCTTCTTATGGAAAAAGATGTTATAATTATTCAAATATCTGCATTACTTGTGCTTAGAAGTGTTTTTAATTGCAAGGAAAAAATTAGATGTGTAATTTTTTACTTAAGTGGTATTAATTATATTATGAATTAAAATAAAGAAAATAAACACACCAGTTTATTTTGAAAAATGTATAATTTAATTTTTGAAATGTACTTAAAGACCAACGTTAAGTGATAGTAAAATTCATTTTCATTCCTACCGTACCTTCTTTTACAATAGAAAATTATTATTTAAATTTTTTCTGTAATTGACTGTTTATTAACGTTAAGCTACTCAAAAGCGACAGAATTTCAAACTTCGGTCTAGTGACTCTCACATGTAGCCAACGTGATCTTCAACGCATATCAGTTCCTTTACAAGTCAGAGCTATAATAACACCAAGACACCACAGAAATAATCCCGACCACAAGTTCGGGACCATGACCACTCGGATCTGTTTTAAGGAAACATATCGTTGTACTACATAGAAATATTCTTTATTTAAAATAAATTCATGTGGATTTTTGCAAAACCTAAACGAATCTCTTATCAACAAAAAATCATACCTGTAAAATTGCAAGTCTAATAAGTCCGGAAATAGGGAGATATCCGCAAAACCTGCCTTTATTGGATCCCAACAGAACAGAAGAAACATGTTTGTTAAGTTTTTAGTTTTTGTAAGTCTAATAGCTCAATAAATTGAAAGTAAAAAAACTTTTTTAAAAACAAGCTTTTATTTAAACGTACTAAAAAGAATAAAATAAACTTTTCCTTTAAAACATTTTTAACTATCAATTTATAACGTCATTACACAATTTTTCTTATATAAAAGCTTGTCGCGAGATTTAAGTATTTGTATTTACTTAGTTTGTAAATTTTGAAAGTTAAAATCAATCAGATCAAGTTATTTAACGTGCTTGTTTATCTACACAGGTAAATCTCAAGACAAGCTTTTATATCATACCAGCTGCATGGCCCGGCGTTGCACGGGCTTTCTCTTTTAAAATTTTCCCTGCCCTACACAAAATCAGCACTTCCAATATTCTTTTTCAAAAATAACTTTGACTTCTTAGTTTCTTTTCCCTCCGCTTAGCCCGACATTGCACAAGTTTTTACCGAGTGTATAATTTAATCCCCACAGGAATGTCACGTTTTGCTCATGACGATAGCATTTTGTGCGTGTGTGTGTGTACGTCCGCAATGTGAGTGATTTCCATAATTACGTCATTAAAATTACCTTCGTTCCACTTATTTCAATGTAAGACAGGTTTCCCCCTCCCCTCTATTATAGCCCGGCGTTACACGGGCTTTTTTAAGTGTAAAATTACTGTTCTCTCTTCCCCCCCCCATCACAGATAAGATTTTTCTTCAAATTTCTATCAGACTTATAAAAAGCAATACTGCTTTAATTAAAAAATTATTAATTTAAAGCAATGAAAATGAAGCAAATTTGATGCTAAGATTAAAACAAAAAAACTTTAAATATTTTTTTTTTAACAATAGTTAGTTTCTAAGAATCCAAAGTAATATAATAATTTAAGATTTTCATTAATTGATCAATTGTTACATACAGTTAGCTTAAAAAAATGTCTCTAAAATCTAATGATGTCCATCCAAAATAATAGAACTATTTTATTTTTAAATAATTAATTTAATAATGAAATAATAAATACTCTTTGGTTTTTAAAAAATATATTAATTTGAATCCCTTATCATAGCCGTTATAACAATTGCTTTTTTTTTCTTGACGTTTTAATGTTTGATTAAACATTTATTTAAGAGTAAAAAAAACTGTAGGAGGGAAAAACCTAGAAATTTATTTACATTCACTGAAAAGAACATCCAAAAGGAAATATTATTACTCATAAAAACATTTTACCATATTATTATACTTTTATAGTTTTTCATTCAACTGCGTTCATTAAATTATTTATAAGCAAGTATCTGAGATGAAAAAAAGTATATTATACAAAACTAACATATTCATTATTTTAACAATAATTTCCTTCCTAGTTCCCTAGCCGAAGTACCCATTCTTAGCACGGGTTAAATTTTAAAAAAAATAAAATTCTCCATTCTTTGCAAACATGATATATTTTAAAGAGGGTAGAGCAAGGCAGCGTATCCAAAAGTTAAAAATATTTTTTTAATGAGTGTGCACGTTGCAATTTGGCTTCACAGTGAAGAATGATTTCATAAAGTCATATATTTCAATGCAAGAGAGAAAATTAAAATGATATAAAGGTAAATAGAAATGAAAGAATGAAAAAATAAATAAAAAGTATAACAGAAAAGTAACAACAGAAGTATGTTTCTGCTATGGGAACTATGAGTGAAAAAACCTGAATAGATAAACCAAAAGAAAAAATTAATTATGATAAGCCAATATTTCGCTGAAATATTATTATAAATAACAAATATTCGGAAGCCTTCAACTGGAAAAAAATTAAATTAGAAAAAATTAAAATTTAAAAAAAAATAGATAAAATAGGCCTACATTATAATCCATTACATTAAATTTTCTGTAGCATTAAATTAATATTACATGAGGAATTGATGTAATGCTATCTCTAACATCTACATTTTATTTAATGTAAAATTTAGATGAAAACAATTGTGAAAAAATTAAATTAGTAAGAACCGAAATAATAAATCTTGTTGATAAAAAAATAATTTTTTAAAAACAATACTTTTTTGCAATATTTTAATTAAAAATATTTGTTATTCTGTAACAAAGAACAAACAAATGACGAAAATGCGATGATAAGTAATTATATAGTGATAATAGAAATATACATATATATCATATATGGACAGTATGATATGTACAAAGTATATGACCTTCATAAAACTAAATGAGGAACATATTATCAGAAGCAAAGTTAATCCCTGATGCCATGAGACGTAAAATCCCATCAGCACTGAATTATAAAGAAATCTAAAGAGAGAAAATTGTATCAATCTGCATCTTTTTTCCTCAAATATTTTTGTATCACAAATGGTATAAATAGATTTATATATTTGAAAATTGTCAGCAGCAAAATTGAACGATGATGCCTTGCGACAAAAAATCTGATCAACATTGATTAGCATCTGATCCGTTTTCCTATAATGATGAGAATACGGTATTTGCTGATAAAGGAAGAAAAGCAATAAACCTTTTTTCAACCACAGAAAATGTCATAGAAATGCATATGTATAAAATCTTAAAAATCTATATGAACAGATCGTCAAAAGTAAATTTATACCATAATGACACATGACAAAAAATTGCATTAACTCTGAATTTTGAAGTGCAAAAGAAAATTATTTTGTTGTGCATTCAATTCCATCCATAGTTTCAGTGAAGATCTTGATAAATAAAATTAATTATCTTTCCATGAGAACAAAAGATAATCGGTTATAAAAACTATTAGGTAAAAAAAGCAACATGTGTAGGACACATGCCAAAATCTGGTTAATAACAGTTGTTGACATAAATGGAAGGCAGTTTTTTTTAAATATTGCTAATCCATTAATCACAATTAGTTTAATTTAGTACTATTTTCGTTTGTTATACTGCTAGCAAGGACTTTCTACTTCATTGTTACAATAAGCAAGATTTAGAATTTGCCGATGGACAAAGCAAAGCAATAAAGTTTTTTCTAACTGAAGAAACTTTGTAACAGACAGGGCCGCCGCGTGGGTATTAGGCGCCCTTGTTCAAATTGAAATTCGGCGCCCCTTTATGGGGTTCTGTTGCACTCTTATAAAGTGCTACAAATAAAATAAGAAATACTCATTTATATAGTATTCGAAATTTGACTTTCGAACGGAAAAGCTTTAAAATTATTATATTAAAACACGTTTGTCTTTTTGTTTTTTTTTATTATTTCATAAATTTTAAATACAAAACAAAGCCAAAATGATATAAAATTTTTTAAGTAAAATATAAAAATTAGAAAATATATTCAAATATTGATTATCCTAGCTTTAGCAGCAACAAATGCTCGTATCAATTCCTTTATATTTAATTTATCCAAAATTTCGCTCTCTATAGATATAATTGACAAGTTCGATAATCTCTCCTGCTCCATAGTAGATCGCATGTAGTTTTTTATAATTTTAATTTTTGAAAAACTTCGTTCTCCAGTAGCCACCAAAACTGGCATGGTTCAAGAAATCCGTAAAGCTAGTGCAATATTTGGAAATGTATCGACAAGATTGTTTTCTTAAATATAATTTAAAACATTAATAGGTGACATATCCTCTTTGGTAAAACATCGGAAATATTTTATTTCTTCAAACAAATTTAATTCATCTATATCCTTTTCATTAATATTTTTAGTATCCGTTAACTTTCTTTCTAATTCTTCACAATGTTTTAAAATTTCATTGTCACTCCAGTTTTTTAAATTAGGTATATAGTGAAGTATTAGGTTAAGTTAGGTATACCTTGAAGTAATTGTAATGTTCTTTTAATTGACTGAAACTTTCTGAAATTGAAGAAATAGTAGTGTCTAATATTATATTGTAAAACTTAACCTTAAACTTTTGTCTTGGATTGTTGATTGGTTCATCGGTTTGTTTATCTTGAAATAGTTTCTTTTTAAACCTGTTTAGACTGCGTGGAAAATCAGTATCCACCCCCAAATAATCAGAAACGATACTTTCATTGGCTCATGTTCATACGCTTCATCTGATCTACGATTATCTGAAGCAAATTTCAAATTCTTTACGATATGAGTAGGGCATTCCAGAGTAAAATATTTCTCAAAAAGTAAGAATAATTTTAACACAAATGTGCGTATTTCAGTAACCAAATGTTCAGTGAATAATCTGGTTACGATAAATTTGAATTTTTAAATCTTGTATGATAAATACATAAACAATACTATATTCAGATTATGATGAATTGTGCAAATATAAATCACATCACAAATGGTGTACAAAAAGTTAAATGAAATTTTTAACAAAGAATAATTCTACAAAATTAAGGCAAAAAATTTCATATTAACCAGCCTTTCTATCATTTACACATGTTGTAAACATTAATTTACAATCAACTTTTGTTTCCTTGTTTATTATGAAAGCAAATATTTCTGTTTCTGAAAGCTAGTTTTTCTGAAGTATCATTTGAATCAAGAATATTTTACCACATTTATTTTTATTATTTTTTGATAAAGAAAAATTCAGAGAATTTATAAAGTAAAATGAATTCTAGACTGGGGATCGGTATACTTTCACGAAAGAATCAGTTGTTAGTGAAACAAGAATTCGAAAGTTTCAGACACCTACTTGATATGAGCTTCCAGGGAAAAGGTCCCCCATCCCAGAAACAGTCGCGTTAATACTGTCATGCTCCAATTAATATTTTTTATGTTATTTAAATCAAGTTTTATACACACAGGCATTAACATTTTCCATTCCTTCAAAAATGAAGAAATATTATAGATATTATTTATTTATTTTTATTTCTATAGCTCAATACAAGTGCGATCAGTGTCAAAATATCAATGCTAGGAAATAAACTTTGAAGTTCGTGAAAAAAACTTCAATACCAGTACTACCTTAAGTACTACTATTACTATTTGGAATTTTATGTTTACACTAATAATTAAACTTTATAAAACTGTTCTTGCATAGAAAAGTGTGTTTTTGGAAGATGTATTGAAGCAAAGAAAACTAATATTGATGCATATTAATCAACATAAAAGTACTATAAAAGTCCATTGAAATATATGTATAAATGTAGACGAAAATCTTAAAATTAGCTGATGTAACACGGAAAATTTAAAAAATAAAATTTTTTTAAAATTATATTTCATTAAGCTGGACATTACTTTTATTGCCTCCTTTGTTAAGGAAAGCAAATAATAAATGTATGTTTTGAATAATATAGTAAAAATGTTAATGATAAAATTATTATTTTAATATGATAAAAATGTTTGTACATTTTTTTATTCAAGGGAAAATACAAAACAAATCAAAAGTAAATTCATAATTACCGTTTGCAGTTATAAAGGAATGAAGTAAAATTGAAGAAATTACTGATTTAAAATTAGGTCAACTCTCTCTCTTTGAAAAAAAAGTGATTTCCTGAAAGCAGTCGCGTAGCTAGGTATTTAAAGACCCTGGTGCAAAAAAAAAACAAAAAAAATGAGGGCTTTTTTTTATCTTGGTTGAATTTTATCTAGAAAAAAAGTAAAAATATGGGAAAATTTTAAATATACTCAAAGCTACAATTTTTACTTACTGTCTTCTCTTTTTTGGCGTTGTTTGCGCTTAAACGCACCCCACTTGGTTTCGTTCTTTTTTTTAAAATCTATAATTTTAGTTTTACAATTTATCTAATACGATTTGTATGTGCTTGAGTATTTACTAACATTAAAAGGAAGCAGAAACGAAATGCTACGCTATAAAACGGTTGGAGAATCCCTAGCTATTAATTTATTCGGGAGGATCGAACGCACATCCTCCCGAATAAATTGAGGACTTGAAGCTACAAAATAGGCAGGAGACAGGAAATGGACAAAAAATAAAATTACATCATACGAGAAGATTGCGAAATATTGAAACAGGAAACTAGCTTATTATGAATCATATTGTTATTAAAAATAGAATGTAACCAGAAAAGAATTGCTTCTTGTGTAGGTTTTTTAAGATGTAATAATATGTATGGTAAGAGTTTTTATGGAACTTGAAGTTTATTTTCAAATAACAGTCTATAAAAAAATGAAAATATTGAAAACAACAAGAACTTTTCAATAAGTAAAGTTCGCAACACTGAACAAACAACGAAAAGAATTTATATAGTGAAATCCCTACAAATTCGAAATTACTTTCAACTGAATTGTGACGATTACAGTTATGTGTTGCAACCTTTTATATTCATATCTTAAATTTGGAAGAAATCGTAAATTTGGCTGCCCTTGTGTATAGATGTCCTGCTTAGAATCTAAAGAAATTCATGATACCAGAAAGAGTGTTGTAGATCACGATAAAGCAGTGTTTCTCAAACTTTCAATATTTGCGACCCAGTTTTCAGTCATAATTTTCATCGCGCCCTCCACTTCTTACAATAATAATGTACTGAATGCAATTATAATGTACTTTGATGATAAAACTACGATGCAATACGACTGTAATTATAAACGCACTAATTAGATAAATATTAAGTTTTGTAAATAAATTTTGTATATGACAAGCCCAAGAGAGTCACTAGTAATTACTGAACTTGTTTTTAATTGATTTTGATAAATTAATTATCAAATACTTTGTGCAGAACTGATACATTTTTAAGTAGCGCGTATTATATCAGTTTCAATGTGTATTCCATCTTTTATTATATAAGAATATATTTTGCTTTATAATTATTTTAAATTGCAAATTATTTCATTAAATTGATAATTATTTAAAATATTTTATTTTCGATTTTTCGTAACATTCTCGCGCTTGCCCCCTTCCCCTTCAAGTAGGGTTATCACGCCCTCCTTAGGGGGCGCGCCCCACAGTTCGAGAAACGCTGCGATAAAGATTTTATTTCGAGATTTGAGAACAATTTAAGAACAGGTATACATGACACAAAACATGATTTGAGGAAGAAAAGCCAAGCGATTTACATAATAATTTGGCCAATAGTGAAACGAGGATTTGATAATTTAGATATAAAAATGAAAGAGAATAATTGGCTTTTTAATAAACACTGGGTGGCTGCACGTTCTCTGTAATTTTAATTTTTTTTCTCTTTTTTTCACCCTTCAATTTTTTGCGCCCCCAAATCTTTTTCGTCCTAGGCATGTGCCTAAGCGAAAAAGTGGGCTTGGTAGCTGGGGGTACGTTACGCCACTGGACAACGGTCATCACATCCCTTTTTCCAATTGACATGCAGTTTGAAATTAACTGTTTTTCGAAGGGAATGTACGGGAATAATATTTGACGACATTAAAATTATCCGGATCACATGATCTTATTAAGACGGAGTCGAGAACGAAATGAGGCCCCCACTGAGAGCGAGGTCCTGGACCCGGGCCTAGTTGGCTCATGCCTTGAAACGTCCCTAACTACAAAACAATACGACTTTAATTATAAACCGCACAATTTATCAAGATAAATATTTTGTATATGACAAGACCAGGGGAGTCACTAGAAAAAACTTGTTTTTAATTGAATATTGATAACTTAATTATCAAACACTTTCTGCAGTACTGATACATTTATCAGTGTTGAGTATTATATCAGTGGGGAGTCGTATTTTATTTTTTATTATATAAGAATGTATTTTACTTTGTAATTATTTTAAATTGTAAATTATTTTATCAAATTGATAATTATTTTAAATCGTTTTTTTTTCGATTTTTCGCGATACGTTCGCCCCCTCAAGTAGGGTTATCACGCCCTCCTGGAGGGCGCACCCCACAGTTTGAGAAACATTGCGATAAAGATTTTATTTCGAGTTTTGGGAACAGTTTAATAACAGTTGTAATGCTCCCATGTTGTGAAAATACTTAGTAATGCAGCCTTTGATGGTTACAGGAACAAGATATTTTAATGTTCATGAAGTTCCACAACACAAGGAGACACACACACAAACAAAAATACATAATGTAGGAACTAGACATAAAAGGGGGGAAAGGCTTTCCCTGACTCCACGTGTACCCATCGCTCGGGACCAACCGGCGGAAAAAAACTCTGGAAAAAAACGTTCTCCTTTCCCCCAAGAACAAGTAGCGCCACCTGGCTGTCGTTATTTTTCAAGGGAAGGCAGAGTTTAAATGTAACTGTTACATTCTCCCCCTACACCGCCGAAGACCGTCTCGGCTAAGTGGTGTACTATCAGACAATATGGCATTCTCTCCAGCAGTTCCTCTAGGAATTAATGGTTGTTTGCGAGGCCTTCCTCTTCTCCTCAGAGGTACTACAGGAGAATGGGTCTGTGTGACATTCAGAAAAGGTGTTAAAACTGATGCATGATAGACACCTAAAGGTTCGTCAGGTTTGTCACAACTAGCTACTACAAATGTGGTGGGGGATCTCTAGGATAGCACAATGTAAGGCCCGTCTCTCCTGGGCATCAGTTTGGCACTCCTGTTTTGACTCGCTTTGCTTAATGGGTGCAGTTTTACCCATACTAGATCATTAACTTTATAGTCAGGACTTGGTCTACGTGATTTGTCAGCAGATGTTTTTTGACGATCTTGACTCATCTCAATATTTTCTTTAATTTGTGACATATATCCTTCAAAGAGTTTTAAATAGGGTGTAAATTCAGGTACAAAATTATCGTTATGTATGACAGATCGTAGATCAGTATTTACTTGGTCTAAAGTTCGTAATTCTCTGGCGAAGGTTAGGTATGCTGCCGTGTGATCTGTGGACTCACATTTTGCAGTATTCAATGCGAACCCCTAATAGCTGGTAGATTTTCAATCCATAATGTATGGTTGTTACCTACCATCATTGCCAAGCGAGGTTTCAAGTCCCTATTTTTTCTTTCTACTGGATTTGCCTGTGGGTGATATACGGGAATGAGACTTTGATTGATATCCAAGACATAACATAACTGCTGCATTACCGCACTTACAAATTGAGTCCCATTGTCACATATTAGTCGACGGGGCACGCCGTACCTTAGGAAGACTTCATTTAGAAGTGTTATAGCACATTCTTTAGCAGTAGCTTGCTTTAATGGAAATAACTCTACCCATTTTGTGGTGTAATCTTCCACTATGAATATCCACTTCATTCCTTCTCTCGTTTCTGGTAAAGGACCAAAAAGATCAATAGCTATGCTCTCGAATCGTTGAGCTGGAACAGGGGTCTGCAGAAGACCAGCAGGTTTCTGGTTTGTGGCTTTATATCTAATGCACTCTGAACAGCTCTTCACATAATCGGCAATAAATTTCCTCATACCAGTCCAATAATATTTTGAAGAAATTCTAGAAAAGGTACCATCAGCTCCATAATGTCCAGCGGTGGGAGCATCGTGGTGCAATTTTAATATCTTCTCTCTCTCGTGAGTAGGGACAACTAATTGAGCTTCATCGACTTCAACATGAGGTAAGTACCGATATAGTACTCCCTGATTCATCACGTACCCTCTCCCAGTCCAATTGGCAAAGTCAACTCCCTTGTTGGGGTTTTCAAAGCAATTAATTATCTTTTCTAACTCAGGATCCTTCAATTGTTCTGTTCTTAGTTCATTAGCTGTTCTTGTCGGGAAATCAATAATTATAGTTTTTAATTCACAAATTTCTTCGTCCTTAGACGCTGGCCTAGAAAGCATATCTACAATAACATTGCATCTTCCGGGAAAATAATCAACCTTCAGATTGTAAGATTGTATTTGAAGTGCCCAACGGGCTAATCTTCCGGTTGGAGATGTTAAGCTCATCAGCCACTTTAATGGTTGGTGGTCGGATGCCACTGTTATTTCTGCACCTTCAATATACCCTCTAAATTTGTTAAGGGCCCAGACTACAGCCAAGGCTTCTCGTTCTGTTGTCGAGTAATTCTTCTCAGCAGAGCTTAAGAGTGTACTGGCATATTCTATTGGCTGTTCATTGGCGGGACTTTCTCCTTGTAGCAGAACTGCACCTAGGACGTAACTACTTGCATCCGACCGGATGATAAAAGGCTTTTTAGGATCAACTTGCTTCAGTATTGGCGGGGTTATTAAACATTGCTTGAGGGTCTGGAATGCTTGTTGCTCAATTTCCCTCCATTTCCAAGCAGTACTTTTCTTTGTCAAGTTGCTAAGGGGTCTAGCAATATCTGAAAAATTCGGGATGAATTTTCTATACCATGAGCAGGTCTGTAAAAATGACTGTAGCTGCTTTAGATTTCTCGGAGAAGGAATGTTTTGTATCGCTGCAGTTTTATCTTGATCCACCTCTATTCCCTTAGGAGTTATCCATAATCCAAGGTATTTTACACGAGAGCAAACAAACTTACATGTTTCTCTGTTAGCACATAATTTAAATTTTTTAAGTCTGTCGAAGACCTTCTTAAGTCCTCAATGTGTTGTTCAAACGTTTCAGACAACACAACGATATCGTCTAAATACACCAGAATATTTACATTTGGCAATCCATTACGAAATTGGTCCATAAGACGCTGAAAGGTCGCTGGGCATTGCGAAGTCCAAAGGCATTCTTTTGTACCTAAATGTACCAAAAGAGCAAACGAATGCAGTCTTGTCCTGGTCCGCTGGATTAACCTCTACTTGATGATAACCGGATTTTAAGTCAAGGGTAGATATAAAAGCAGAAGATTTTGCATCATGTAAAAGAGCATCCATAAGGGGCAGGGGATATTTGTCAGGTATAGTAATCGCATTTAATTTACGATAATCTATGCACAACCTAACAGATCCATTAGACTTGGGCACTAAAACCACTGGAGCTGCGTATGGGGACTCGCATTCTTCTATAATATTATTAGCCAAAAGTTTATCAATTTCTTTCCTTAAGAGTTCTTTTCTGTTTGGAGATAATCTATAAGGTGCAGTTGAAACTGGTGGGTGGTCACCTGTGTTTATAAAGTGTTTCACGAATGGAGTTGGTTCTCCCCCGAGTCTGAAAACATCTTTACTTTCATTAAGTAGCACCATCAAATAATTTCTTTCTTCTACATTCAGGGCCTGTCCTTCTTCTCGTAAATGGAGATATTCAATCTCAGTTTCATCAACAGGTTTGATTTGTAATGGAACATCACTAAGAATTGAATTTGCGGGACAGGAACTACTATTTATTTTGGCAGTGCTGTCGTCTACAGGCAAAGGAACATCTTTGAGAAAGGTATCTTGAAACTTGGTTTGTTACCAAAATACCAAAAATTATTACGCATGTCCATTACGATTCCTGATGTCCTTAAAAAGTCAACACCTAGAAGGGTGCGGTTACCCTTTGCATTTGGCAAAAAGACTAAATCGGTTTGGAAAGTTCGTCCACCTATGGTGATTGGCACTTTAGCTTTTTTAACAAGGGATGTGGATTGCTGACCATCAGCTAAATATAGAAAGGTGAAACTCTGTGAATTTTTGTCCACGATTCTTTAAAAAGTTAAACATTAATTCTCCCCCAACTGACTGGCTAGCTCCTGTATCAGCACAAACTGTGCCTGTAGCTTCATAAACTTGAATGTCAAGTAGAGCTACTGGAGTGGTAGACAAGTGCACATCTGTATGGCATTGACAGAGGCAGTCTCTTTTTTTTGTAAGCATTTTGGACATTTTGATTTAATAAATCCAGGGTTGCCACAACCATAACAAGAAATAGGTGGGTGACAACCAGTGTTAATATTTCGTGCTGGCATGTAGCTAGAGTTAACAGAAGTACTGTTGTGGTTACCGGAAACATTCTTTTCAACTTTGAATAAATTAGACTTTCTAAACTCCGGATTGCCCGTGTTTCTAGGAAACCGAGGTTTATTTAACTCTGGTGGTTTGGGGAGTTTTGTTAGTTTTTGAGAAGGAAGTTTAACATTTTCATACGAGTCCAGCTTTTCAGCTAACACGACTGGATCATTAAGTTTTTCCCAACTGTCAAGGAAATGATTCTTATACTCGGGAGGACATTTTTTTTTAATTTGATCTGCAATGATGAGATCTTTCAACGAGTCAAAAGAGTTGACTTCTATTCCTTTAGCCAACCTTCAAAGAAGGTTCTGAGCTCAAAAAAGAAATCTTTCCATGTGGAATGATCCTGTTTCTGATGTCTACTGAATAGAACTCTGAAACGGTCAGCTGTCAGTTTGAACCTTTGTAATAAAATATTGCGAATGTGGGCATAATTTTTAAACATCTCTTCTGGTTCTCTTGCATTTAATCTGCCAATATCACTTGGAAGGACTCCAATTAAGTGTGATACCCAAAAATCCGCAGGTACATTTAAAAGCTTCATTTGTCTTTCAAACACTGTTAAGAACAATGACATGTCATCTTTATCAGGAATAAATGTGGGTAATACTGTTTTCAGGTCGAGCCTCATGGGGCTAGAATCTATTTGAGGGGCATTACCTAAGGACGGTAGAGGATTTTTGCTTGTAATTTAAGCTTTTCAAGCTCAAATGCTCTCTGCTCAACTAGACACTTGTCTTCCCGTTCTATTTCTTTATGGCTTCATCTTCAAGCGATTTAAGTTCATCAACAATGTTATCCAGCATTTCTTTCACAAACTGCGCATTATCCTTAAAGAATGAGCATGAAGTGATTTTCTCACGCAAATCGATGATTTATCATCTGAAGTTACATCAACTCGTAGCTCAATTCCTAAATTATAGAGGTCTAT